>JAEQBH010005621.1:0-217521 GCA_016808115.1 Tetrastigma voinierianum | reverse complement strand
ACGTTGAAGGATCCCGACCCGGATTAACCTCATGAACCCGAGGGGACCTCCCGGCACTCCAATGGATATAGAAACTTTTCCTTAAAAACAATCAAATAAAATCCATGGAGCGAACCCCTTTACAATCCTTAACATATCTTTAGTAAATAATGCGGAAGCGAAGTGATAAATTTTTTTTTTTTTTTTTTTCAAAAAAAAAAACACTTAGATTTTTCGAGAAAAATTGGCGGGTTTCCTCTATTTTCCGACTTTTAAATTTATGAAAACCATTTAAATACTTCTAATCTTTCAATCTCGACTTCTCAACTTAAGTTTTAGGACTCACCAAGTCACAACCCAATCAAACACAATATATACACATAACATTTTATTCATTTCAAATCATCAAAACATTCAAAACTTCTTCAATTCCATGCAGTTTTATAAAGATTGAGCTTGAGCGGACTCGCCGACCGCCTAAAGTAGTTCCTTTTCTATATCCATATATGCATATATACATGACAAAGTATTCGACATATAAAATATGCAAACTATTTATACAATCACCGAGTTCACATCACGTCGTCTCCTCGATGGCTCAACTCACTTTTGGAGGGTACTTTACCGGCCTTTTTGTCTCGGGTCTGAAAATATTTTGGCTATATTAAGGTGAGCTAAAGGAGCCAAGTAGTGTACATTTTCATTAAAATAACATTTTCAGTATATATCAAAGTAATACATACTTATACAATTAAAATCAATTTATGCCTTAAACATTTATGTCTTAAACTTTCTTTCTTTATTTCTTTCTTTCTGATGGAACCCAAGGGAATAAACGCACCGAAACCGATTTAGAATGCGGCGGTGAGAACGATCACATTCGATCCGCAACCCTTCTGGCTATTACGGAGAAACTTAAGCTTTGCGTAGGGTTCAGTCATAGCACCTTATCACGTGTAAGGATATTATTCTAGACACCTAATTCCCTCCCCTCGGTTAGTAACCTATAACTTTACCCTCTAAATCCTTACACGCTTAAAGGGCACCTCGAGCGATATCGGTCATAACAGTCATATGGGGTTAGGGTAACCATCGATGGCTGTTATCAAAAATACATTTATAAATCCATTTAAATCCTTTACTTTATCATGAAAACTCATATATATATATATGCAAATATACATATGCATTCTTTACACATTTTTAAACTTTCATAATGCCTTAACATGCATACATATATAATTTAATATAAATATATATATATATATATATATATATATATATATATATATATATATATATATATATATATATATATATTGTCTAAGATAAACTGTACATTAAATTTTTCATTTACACATCAAAACTTTTCATTTAGGCAATAAACATTTACATTTTAACATCAAAATCATTCACTTTAAAACTCAATTTGCAAAAACATCATTTTACACTCCACGATTCCTTTCAATCCGCTTGCTTCAGTCTCGAATTCATAGTTTCGATCGATAGTCCTTTTCACCTTTTTTTTCAAAGAAAGTACAACTATACATTAATCATAACTCCATTTTTAATCCACCATACCACATTCATTTAAAACCAAATGAACAAATTACTTATAAGCACTAAAAACCACTCATTTTGGCCAACCTTTTCCAACAATACTCTATAGACTTTATGACTCAGAATTATTCAAACGGTCTTCAAAATTTATAAACTCTCGAATCAAGTCCTTTATATATCCAATGACATCTCTTTAAATTTTCAATTTAAGAAATTCCTTCTCTAGAAGCCTCAGCCATAACCTGATTATTTCATATTTTACATCTAGATGACTGATTTGTGGGAACAGGAGAATGCACATGCTCCACTTTGACAGAATTTTCTGGGCACTTTGGGATTACAATTTTCTTGAACTTCCTTAAAAATAGAATTTTCCCTTAGAAGTCTATTTTAACCGTCAACTTGAATCACTCAAATCGGATCAGAAATGAGCAAGTTATGAATTAAAGTATATCGATAAATGAGTAACGGGGAAAAGCGACATTTCTGTCTGAGAACCCGACAGTGGCTTACACATGGCCTACTTTGAGTAAATTTTTAGGCCACTTATAATCAGGGTGACGATGCCTATTTCTATAGGTTGATTATCCTTGAAGTCTATTTTAACCAGCAACGAATCACTCAAAATCGGATCATAAATGAGCAGAGTTATGGTCAAAATCACGTGAATGGGGTGAAACAAGAAATGAGCATTTCTGTACCGAATGCTGCCCGGAAAATGACCAAAATGTGTTTCTCTTCCACTTTTTTCACTCCTAAACACTCCAATCTAATGCCTTATACCCACATTTCAACATATCACACAAAAATTCACTATCAATTCCTAACAATTCCAATCACTTTCTTTTTCAAAACCTAACCTAATCCCATTTCCTTCTCAATTGATATCAAAATCCAATCATTCAACCTTAAATACCACCAATTTAACATCCATACCATAAAAGTCAAGACATTAGATATGAAAAACATCAAACCCTAACAATTCACTCACTTTATTTTTTTCAAAGCCTTAGGGAATGCGTTATTCGGGTCTCTGAAGTCAATGCAAACCCGAATCTGCTCGTTCTTCTTGGTCACTGAGGCAATGTTTGCCAACCAATCGGGATCTTTCTCTTCTCTTATGAGACCCACATCTTTTAATTTATTAACTTTTTTCTCAATCTTCTTCATGAGGAGTGGATGAAGCGATCGTTGTGCTGCTTGATGGGCTTAGCATCTACGGTTTGATATTTAGCACGTGGACGATTTCGGGGAGTCACAGCCCGGGCATCTCGGCTAACTCAGGCCAAATATGCCCAGTATTCATTCCTTAAGGAGCTGGACGTATTGTTCAGCTTCCCATGAAGCTAGGCTAGCACTTAGGAAGATTGAGCGAAGTTGTGATCTATGTGGTATCGTATATAGAGAGAGCTTCTTTTAAGAATGATGCACGAAACTCTTAATGGAATAAGAGAAGAAAAGTAGTGAAGAACTATAGAGAGCTGGTTGTTGACCAACCACAACTCACTAGAATGAATGAATCAAGTTGCTTGTAGTTGACTTTTTTTGTCGAGATTGGGTTGGTGTTCAGTGTACCGCACCGTGTGTAACCTAATCCATTTCTTTCTCATTTGATATCAAAATCATATCATTCAATCTTAAATACCACCAATTTAACATCCATACCAGAAAATTCAAGACATTAGACATGAAAAACATCAAACCCTAACTTTCCCACCATTAAAAACTTACTTGTTCTTACCCTTTGGCTCCTCTCTCTTGCTACCACTTGTAAGAGCACTTGGAAAGATTGAAGGAGAAAAAGAAAAAATCCATCTCCCGCCCCTTGCTCCACAATTTTCTTCCCTTTCTCTCTTCTTTCACTTTCTTTTCTCTCCTTTTTCTCCCTTCTCCTTTCTCTCCCTCACGGGTTCCCTAACTTTTTGAAGACCAAAAAATGAGACTTTTAATTTGTCTTCCCATTTTTAATGTTTTAATCTTTCCTTTAATTACCATTTGGTCTTTTGAATTTAGCTATTTAACACACTTCGCCAAAAATTGCATTTGAGCCATGAATCTCATTGGTCCATTCTCATGATATTTTAAATCTTAACTTAGCCATTGTTAAGAAAGATTTTGATTGGCTCTCACAATAAAATATCTTCATTATAGCATATTTTATCTCGATTTCACCTTATCTTTATTTTATGATTAAATGTCAAAAATATTCTGTAATTAGGTCACAAACTTCAAATTGACCATGAAATATTCTAATTAAATCCTTCACATTAGTTCAGAGCTCACGAAATCACGAATCGGATTTAAAATCCATTAAAATCATGAATCACGGACAATAGCGTATTATTATAAAATTACGTTCGGATCGCTGAAACTATCAAAACGGACTCCGTTCCACTCCGTTTGATTCAGATTAGACTCTATGATTATTTCAGGACATTTAGGTATTTTTCGGCCCAATTTCCGAAAAAATATCGGCATGCTTGATTTCAGTCCGGAAATCACTATTCATAAATATCTAATTCTCTTCTAAATATCGGTTCAAAGTCATAGGAATGAATTTCTTAAAAATTCAGCAGCAAACCCTCAATCCGGATATAATAAGAAACATCACTATTCCTTAGGGCATTCGGTGAAAATTTTCGAAAAATTTCACTTTATGCCCAAATGACGTCCGGAGCGTTCTAAATTCTAATCTACCTTCATTTCTATCATTGGACCTCTAATCAGTTCAAAAACTAATATTATAACATTCAATCAGGTTGGGGTTTTACAATACTTTGAGTATGAGAATGAAAAAGTATTTAAGGATAATTTTTGAAAGAAAATAATGATAAACAAATAGGATAAATTTGAAAAGGCTGAATTTTGTATAAATATATGCATTTGATAAGTATTTAAATGTATATATGTGTTTTGTAGAAATAAATATTTTATTAGGATTGAGAATTTATTTGATAAGGAATATGATTAGAATAATTATTTAGCAATTATAGGATAAGATCCATTAATAATACTTGTTGTTAGATATGATAATTGTTAGGTAAAAGGCTATGTGTATTGTGTAAAATAGTATTAATATTATTTCTTTCTAGTAAAAGATTTAGTTCGGATTAAGAGCATAAAAAATAAATAAACTATTAAAATAAGATCGAAATGTAAGACGAAATTTCAATTTACGGAAAAGCGGGCAAAATAGTAACTTTTATTACAAAATTGTAATTTTGGTTAAAAATCCGTAATTAATTCTCTAGATCTCGGATGATGAAATGGATTCACCATTGGAATCGTCTCGTGAAATCTAACTAGCGCGTGGAAATTTCGTGAATTCCGAGGACGGTCGGAGTCGGCCGCGTTTTTCAAGGCATCGCGTTCGGATCTTGATAAAAAAGCGATTTTCGATCTGCTTGAAAGTCACATACTTAACATGTACTCATGTGCCATAAATGGTATGAGTAGAGAAATAATTAAAATGGACCAGTAGAGATAGTCATGGGAATATCAAATCTGGGAAAGAAGAAGGGACATACACGTTATTTTTAGAAAAGTTTTAAGACACTAAATAAAAATTGTAAATAGTGCTTCTTCTCCTTCATTAAATGAGAGGAAAAAAGCGATTAGAACCAGATTTTTGAGATCAAGTGGCTTTTGTTTGAAAAGGTTTTTTGAGAGAAGAACGCCTCTCTAGATTTGTGCAGCGATCGACCGTCGGCGGTCTTGGGGAGCAAAAGGGAGAAGCGCACTTTCTACTCGGAGAGGGCTTGGCGTGGAGTATCGAGATTAGGGGTTGCTTCAAACTCCCTTGAGGTAGGGGTTTCTCCTAGCAGGTTTCTGCAGCTTTTATTTAAGTGTTCTACAATGCTTCGGTTTGCTTGAGGCCTTGAATGGCCGTTTGATCGGTTCCAAAGCTTGGAACCGAGATGTTGGATTTTGAAACCCATGTGGACAGTCCGTGACTGTCCACGGGCTGATGTGGGTTCCTAGTTTGTGCATTTGTGTGAAAATGTGTGCTTTGATGTGTATGGCCATGTCCGGTAGAAATACGAGTTCTAAAAAGTGAAGCCGTGAAATGTGATTTTCGAGGAATAGTAGCGAGATTTCACTATTCCCGAAGCAGTGTTTTCAAATATATTTTTGTGAAAATATGTGTGTTTTGGTTGAGTGATTTAAATTAAATTACTCGTGTTTGATCATAGCCCAAAGTGAGCTAATTTTGATGTATGAGTTGTAAAAATTACATAACATGGTTGTGTGATTTGAATTATGCAGTATATTCATGTTTATATGTTTGCATGTGATTATGCTGTATTGGAACTGGCATACATGCATTCCATATGCACTGGAACACCCTAGGATTATAGGAGTGAGTGCATGAGATGAGTCTAGAGAAAAAGGTTCGGAGGGTTGTCTAAAAATAATAAGTGATCGGAGGGTAGTCCATAATTAAAATATCAATCGTCGGAGACGGCCTAATTGATATATATAACGGAGGGTAGTCCACATATAAAAATATCAATCGTCGGAGACGGCCCAATTGATATATCTCGGAGGGTAGTCCACTAAATATAATATCGAAGACAGTCCACTACTTAGATCGGAGGGTAGACCACAAATATAAACAAATAACTTTGTTGAAACAATAATTCTCATACGAGGCTTAGGCGAGTGTGAGAGAGTCGGTGAGGACTCGGGATCTGAGTTGGTCATGTAGACATTCAAGTAGGATCATGCATTTGCTTGAATGTGTGTTTAATTTGGAACATTGCATTGCACTTAGGTGGTGGAAGTGATGGCCAGCAGGGCGGGTCTCCTCACGAGAATTAGCTTCGCCGGAGTCATGGGACACTTTTTCACGGGTACAGGAGCGTGCGGGGGGACAATAGATCCTAAATTTGGATTAGAAGAAAGCGGGTGTCACAACCCACCCTCTTCTAGCGGGTGTCTGTCACTCCCCTGTCCCATTTTACGGTAGTTACCTCTAACGACTAAAAATCCCTGTGAAGCGAAGCCGTATTGCTTGCTTAAACCTCGTATAAATTTTTTTTCTTTATTTATAACTTAGGATTTGGTATAATCTTAGCGACGGAAAACCGGCGACATATTGGTTACATGGTATAATTCCAAAATCTGTATACATAATTCCTGCTTATATCGATTATGTATGGCGACCAAACATCCTACACATTCTCATAATACTAAACTATGTACATACACAAGTTCCATTATACATATTCAAAAGTTTTCCTTACATAATGTTCTTAATTACAACACTTGTACAATGTCGGGGACAAATCTATTGTTCTCAGTCACTTTAACGTACCTATACTGGAAAATAGATTTAAATACAAAATAATGAGCTAAAAGCGAGCTCGGAGTGAGGTATATCATTTTATAAAATGTTTTCCACTGCGAAAATATCTCAAAACTATAAAATTCTCTTTTACAAGATATTTTCAGATGCCTTGCTTGCTTACTTTAAAAAGATTCTAAAACTTTTTAAATCTTGGCTTGCTTTTTAAAAAGTTTATAAAACTTTTTAATACTTGCTTTAACTTGCTTTGCTGCTTTTCTTTAAGTTTATAAAACTTTCTCAATTTTCTTGCTTGCTTGCTTTTTACCTTGCTTTGCTTTAAGAAGTTTTATAAAACTTTTATAAACCTCTTCCTTTAAAAATGTATAAGACATTTTCTCAAATCTCTTGCTTTATTAAAATTCTCAAAACCTTTTGTAAGGCAGAAATTCCAATTTACGGAAGGAGCAAAATGTAATTTCGATTACAAAATTGTTAATTTCTGTTAAAAATCCGTAATTTATTCTCTAGATCTCGGATGACGAAACGGATTTCACCGTTGGAATCATCTCGAAAAAAATTTAGTTAGCACGTAAAATTTCGTAATATTCCGAGACAGTCGGAGTTTGCACGTTTTTCGAGGCATTGCGTTTCGGGTGCCGTAAGCTTGATTTTCGATCTGACGAGTCTATATAACCAAAGTACTCATGCCATAAGTGGTATGAAAGTAAGAGAAATATGACGAAAATGGGCCCGGTAGAGATAGTGCAGAATGTCAAAAGCGGAAAAGAAGATAATTAATTAGTGGAAATTGACTTAAGTCACTAAATGACAAAAAGGAATAATGGCCATCTCTTCAAAATCAACTAAAGAACGGAGAATTTTGGGGAGGGAGACTTCCAGTAGCTTCAATGGCGTTTTTTGATGTGAGAGAAAGTCTTCCTTCTCTCTAAAAATACGGGCGATCCGACCGTCGGCAGTCTTCGGGACAAGAAGGAGAACTGCTCTACGCGGAGAGGGCTTCGCGTGGGTACCAGATTTAGGGAGTTTCCTCAAACTCCGAGAGGTAGGGGTTTCTCCTACTTGAGTTTCTCCCATATTAAGTGTTTTACTATTGTGTTTGAGTTGAATGAGGCTAGTGAGGGACCGTTTGATCGATCCCGAGCCTTGGGACCAGAGATTGATCTAAATTTTGAAAGAAAAAATGGAGCAACCGTGGCAGTTCCATGGCTGATTTGGGTTATTAATTGATGCATTTTGTGATGGGTGTATTGGTTGGATTGAGGCGGAGAAATGGCGGGTGGCAGAGTTCACAAAGTGAACCGATGAATGGATGTGTGTTTGAACCGTAAAACCTAGGTTTTTACTGTTCATAAGGATAGTGACACAAAAATATTTTTGTGAATTAATGTGTTTTGGTCGAGTAATTCAAGTAAATTGCTCATGTTTGATCATTAGTCCAAGTGAGCTAATTTTGATGTGATGAAATGTATAATTACAAACCATGATGGTGTGATTTGAATTATGCAGGAAATATTCATGTTTATATATTTGCATGTGATTAAATGTATTTGGGCGGCATACATGCATTCCATATGCCTTGGAACACCCCTAGGACTATAGGAGTAGTGCATGAGATGAGTCTAGAGAACGGTTCGGAGGTTGTCTAAAAACATTAATTATCGGAGGAGTAGTGAATTAAAATTTTCAAACGTCAGGCTGACCCGATTGATATTCATCGGAGGGTAGTCCACAAACAAATAATATATCAATCGTCGGACGGCAATTACGATATATATATATATATACATCGAAGGGGTTGTCCCTGAACAAACAAAAATAGAGAAATTCTCATACGAGGCTTAGGTGAGTGTGAGGGTCGTGAGGACTCGGGATGCGAGTTGGTTAATAGTGACATTCAAGTAGGATCATGCATTTACTTGAATGTGTGTTTAATTTGGAACATTGAACTGCACTTAGGTGGTGAGTAGCCCACTTAGGGCTATTCTCCTACTGAACATTAGCTCACCGGAGTCGTGGGACCCCACTTTTCTGGTGCAAGAGGGCGTACGAGAGGCGGCTGGAGTCTGAGTGAGTTCTAAAGAAAGCCGGAATGTGGCTTTGGTGGTTTTACATGTATTAGAACTCTTTAAGTTTAATATATGTATTGTTTAAGAGTGAAAATATTGTAACTCTTGTAACTATAGGATATATAATTCGATTCATAGTTGGTATGAATATTGAGTATTGTTTATGGGCCTAAGTGGCCGTATTGGATATATATATTGGACTATATTACCTTTGTTTGGGACCGGGATATGCAGGTTTTTAGACAAGTTTGTATTTGGGTAGAGCTCCGTGCAAGGAGACTGCGCACTTGATTTAAGTGAAAAAATGTTGGGTCACGGGCATTCCACGAGTATTCAGCGGGTTGGCCGGTGGTGTGAACCCCGAGAGATGGGGTGTCACGGCAGTATCGGAGCTTGGAGTATGCGAATACCTAGGAGCTCGGGTTTGGGTATCCATCACCCACTTGGGTGGTTTAATGTAGAGTATAGGTATATGGAAACCTAGAGATTGAGAATTTGGGCTTAGGCCATAGTCGAGTAGGAACATCACCATTTGGGTGGTTTGATGTTCGGTTTAGGTATGAGGTTACCTAGGAAATCACGGGACAAAACTAGGACACTGCATGCATGTGTTTGATGTGTTTTGTGTGATTTGATGAAATGTTGTGTGATCATGTATGTGTGAAAGGTGTATAACATGTTGATTGTTATGTGTTGTGAGTGATGTGTGCTTAGTAGTTAACACATTGATGTGTCGAAAAATAGCTTAGTTTTACGAGTAAAACTAGAAAGCGAAAATTAAATAAAATAATTTTTATGAACTTGTTTGAGTGAAAAAAAAACTTTTTAGATAAAGAAAATCATTTTCTAGGTTTTATAGTGAGGAAAACTAAAGAAAATGAAGAAATTTTTATGAAATTATTTGGTGTACTGGATGAAAAAAAAAAAAAAGGGATGGATATGTATTTTTTTTGGGCATTTTCAAGTTGCTGGAAATGAATGAAAAAAAAAAAAAAAAAAATTTGGTGTAGTGAAAGAATGGGCTGCGCCCATTGTATTATAAAACAGGGTTTGTATTACAGGAGTTTAGGAGTGTATTGTGTGACTTAAAATGAAGAATTTGGTTTGGTTGAGGTTAAGGCAAGGTATAGTATTGCAGAACTTCAAAATAATTATTACCAAATGGCGTGTGGGGCTTGTGGAAAGAATTATGTGCAAATAATTCATTGCGGCATAGGAGGATGCAAGTTGGCAAGGATTACATCGCGATACCGGTGTATCGTGAAGCAATTTAGCGAAGGATGAAATTTGGAAGTGTATTGCGGTAAATTTGGCCGAGTTTGTCTTGCAATACAATAGGGTGTGTGTGACCGGGGAGCCGGGCATCGGCGACCTTAGGCATGCAACGGCTGACGAGCATCTGATGCTGGCGGGCATCTGGCCGGCTGGCAGTCTGGCGACCTTAAACGGTATCTGGCCTGGCCTTAAGCGGGCGTCACGGCGGCTGACGGGCATCTGCGGCGGCTTTGACGGGCATATAGTAAACCGGTACGTATTGTGGCATATAGAAGGCGACGGAGGCACACGGTAGGCTCGGTGTATTGTGGCATATCGAGAAGAGTGGCGAGGCACACCGCGGTAGGCTCGGGCGTATTGTGTGGCATATAGGGCGGAGTAGGCATATAGTAGGCTCGGTTGTATTGTGGCATATAGAAGGGCGGAGGCAGGCCGCATGTCGCGGCTGGCTTGGCATAGCGACCCTAGCGGGCACGCAAGCACATGCGTCGCCGACCCTAGGTTCGGTGTGCACACAGTGCACCTAGCAATTTTTGGACTCGGTGCAACTATTTCGATCCAACTATTTTGGACATTGTTCTAGACACGGTTCATGAACACGGTCCTGAATTTTTCGAAAAATAAAATAAAATAAAATAAAATTTTTGAAAAAAATAAAAATAAAAATAAAATCAATTAAAATTAGACAAAATTTTTCAAAAAATAAAATTTTAGAAAATAAGAATTTTTATTGGAAATAATATTTTAAATTCAAAATTGATTGAGTATACACTGAGTTATGTGTATGATTAGTGTCTCGAGGATGTGTTTATGCCTTAGAGATACTATATTGTATTAACTACCATTTGAAAACGTGATTGCGCTGTAGTTGCGTAGGAAACTATATGCATGGTGTAATGTGTATAGGGAAAAAGGGTGAATGCTAAGGTTAGGAACTATGACCTTAGAGATTTGGATACTGAAATGAACAAGAAAGCTTAGAATTTTATAGAAATAAATGAATTGAGTGGTTGGAATTTAGCACCACTTAGGAAATGAGCGAATTGAGTTCATGGTTGTCAAGTCTATTATTAGTAATTGGCATGCATTACTAGTTAGGCGAAATGAAAAGAATTAAATGACTCTTTTTGCCATTGAGCGTATAGATGGCTAGTCGAGGCGAGGACGTGGGGCGTCCACGGGGCAGTCGAGCACAGACATTTGACCCGACCCGGCAGGTATTTGATCGCAGGCCTTTGTAGAATTTGTAGGTGTTACCGGCGGCTGCTATCGCACGGAGCTAGTGTGGTAGATAGTCGGGGGAGGTCCTAATAACCCTCCCGGAGGTTTGGGAGCATCATCCTCGACATTCCACGGGGGAGGAGAGATCAATGGTGGCCGACCATTGGTTCATGTAAATCGAGAAAGTGTTAGAGGCTTTGGAGATTACCTCTGACGCCACCCGGATTAGACTAGCTGCGTTCCAGCTAGAGGGTGAGGCCCAAATATGGTGGAAATGGGCAAGGACCTCTAGAGACCTTAGAGGAGCCATTATGTGAAGTTCTCCTAGGATTAAAGGCGAGGAATAGGGATGATATCGAGTTGCGAGTTGGAGATCTGGGGACTCTCATAGTGGACTGAGGATCATGGACATGTCGAGTTCGATGTCATCTGGGGATGGATTGGTGGTGGCTACGAGGTCGTTGTCGATTGTGAGCGTAAGAGTTACAGCTATACGCGGGGTGTGCTCGTGTGGTATTTCGGGGGCAAGCATGACATTTTGCGGGCGGAGTATGCGAGTCAAGTGTTAGGGACCGGTTAAGCGAGTTTGGCTAGTGAGCCTTACCCTAGAGGGCGGTGAGACAGACTTAGATCTACCTCGAGAGTGGTTTGCGGTATGCGGATGTTTATCCGAGATGAGCTACAGATCCTCCCACGTAGGGATGTGAACATTGGTATTGAGTTACACCACAGTACTTCACCCATCTCTATGACTCCATAGGATGGCATCGGTTATTAGCAGAACTCGAGAGTCCAGCTACGGAGCTATTGGACAAGGGTTCATTAGGCCAGAGAACTTCACCATGGGGCGCTCACGGGTTATTTGCGAAGAAGAAGAGACGAGACCGCTGGCGTGCGTTGAACTACGACGGAGTTTAACGAGTTATAGTCCGGAATCGGTACCCATTCGAAAGTTGATGATTTGTTTGATCGGTTGAAGGAAAGCGAGTCTACCCAGATAGAACCGCTGCTTGGTTGCCATCGGTGAGGGTTAGGAATACGGATATCCACCAAGACGAGGCGTTTGGGAGCGGCGTTATAGACGCTTTGAGGTGCGGTGATGCGCTAGGTTGGCGAGTCGCCGGCCAAATCGTTCATGGATCTCATGCATAGGATATTCCAGCGGCTATCTGAATCGGTTTGTGTGAATATCTTAGTGGATGACATTTGATCTACTCCGATCAGAGTGGGAGCATGAGGTATCATTTGAGGATTGTGTTACGAGTTGTTGAGAGACCATCATTTATACATGAGAAGATTCGGTAAGTGAGTTTTAGCTTCTTGAGTTGAGATTTTGGGACACGTCAGTTGTCAGTATCAAGATATTGGTCGACCCGGAGAAGGTTGAGACGTGATGGAGTTGGTAGAGGCAGAGATGTCGATCTCTGAGACACGAAGTTCTTGGGTTGTTTGGTGTGGGAGATTCAAGAATGGGCTGAAGTCGTCCATTCGAGGCAGGATTGTAGGATTTCGCCTACGGGACATGGACTCCATGGTTGGGCGTACGACCATAGAGAGAGATTGAGGATACTTGAACCTTTCGGGATACGGGTGTTGGTACTTGAAGGGGAGGATCGAGCTTTCTCCTAGTTCGCGGGAAGGCGAGGCTTCTTCTTCACACTAGTTTCAGGACTAGGGCCAGGATTGGGCGGTTAGTCAGGCAGGACAGGTGATATGTTATTTGTGCGGCGGCTGGGCATGTGAGACGGGTTGCCCGAGACGGGGATCCCGGGCTTTGGGACGGCCTGATCCCGATTAGGCTGTGCGAAGAGTATACGCAATTCATTCCTCCACACCCTAATGAGGGTTAGAGGAACCAGTTTCAGTTTCGGCGTGCTATACAAGTACTCCCATTAACACAGATAGGCCAGAGGGGCCAAAGTGTGGGTCGAAGTCAGGAACGGATCAGAGTTGCGCAGCAGAAGCGTAGTGGACCTTAGGGTGGTAGACCTATTGGTTGTTGATTGTCAGGCTTGACATGGATGAGTTGATGTCGGTTGTCGATGAATTTAGACCTTAGCCGGGTTATCGTACCCGACCGACGTGGATTTGGGCTTAGGGTTAAGGCCTTTGAAGCCATGTATAGATGTTCTTACTTTAGGATGTAGGGTGAGTTGACTGATAGGTCGAGATTGTAGTGAGGAGATCTCAGAGATTCTACTCATGGTGGGACCGGGATTGGTTGTCACAATATAGCATCGTTGTGTTCGGGTGCAGTGGCTGTCGGCGTCGAGTCGGGTGTGCGTGCAGTGCAGTCATTCACCACCCTTAGTGAGTGTGGGTTGAGTTTGTGCTTTGGGATTCATCCAGTGAGGCTCATAGTTTGATTCGGGAAATGAAGAGTAATTAGGGGGTGTGTTGGGCAAAGCAAAGAGGGGTCGTTAATCCTAAGGTGAGAATCTGGAGTTAAGGGTGTAAGAGACCAGGAAGATATCTGAATTTACTGTGTGAATGTAAGCAGGCTCGGGAGTGTAAGCCCCGAGAAGAATTATGTTGCGATGTGAAAACACGGACCCGGTTATCATGTAGACTTAAAGTTGAATGATAGGAGCCGGGAATGACTCGAGATTTGGATACCCATTGGAAATCGCGTTGGGTGTTATTGGCCGTGAGAGGCTCGGTGTTATCACGGATGTCATTCATGACATGGACTAGGTTGACCGGTCCATTGGATTGTCGGTGATTGACCTTGGGAAGGTCAGAGGAGTTTTACACCAAGTAAGGGTTGTGTAGGGTTAGGTGTGTATGGATTATATACGGTGACGAGACATCGCTACGAGCATCAAATTACAGATCATAAGGTGGGTGGGAAGAGCATTTTGCACTTGTAGTGGAATTCGCTGACAATAGTTATCGGGGCGGTATACGGGTGGCACCATATGAGGCATTGTATGGGGCCATAGCTAGATCACCGTTATGTTGGACCGAGGTGGGGAGAGAGCTCCACACATCACTATTCTGATTTTGATTAGAGACACACCTCCGAGAAGGTGAGCTTGATGGGGCCGGCGTCTTCTCACGGCTCGGGCCGGGGCGAAGCTATGCGGGATGTCGCGATGTCGACCATTAGAGTTGAATTTGGGGATCACGTCTTCTTGAAGGTAATGCCTAAGAGAAGAGGAGTGGTCGAGTTGACAGCGCGGAAAGCTATCTGCCAAGGTTTTGTTGAGGCGCTACTAGTCTGGGAGGATGACGTAGTTAACGTGCCAGGTTAGTGTGCGCCCGAGCATGTCGAGTATCCACGGTGTTTCACGTCTCCATGCTCAGGAAATACTCCAGATCCGACTCATGCTGGTGGATTGGGAATGGATTGAGGTTAGCGGATGGGGCCGAGGAGGACCCGGTGTGCATTGTTGATAACGATGGTGGTTCCGCGGCAGACGTGTTGTAGTCTTGTGGAGCCTTGTGGAGTGGTGGAATCCGTGGGAGCGAGGACACGATCGGCCACCTATCCGGCTTCTTGTTTCAGGAATGAAGATCGTGGTTAGTGGTTTAAGATTTGTGTTTACATGCATGGTAAAGTGCACGTTGCATATGCATGTGATTGATTATGGCATCTGAATTTCGGGACAAAATTCCTTTTAAGGAGGGGAGAATGTAAGACCCGAGAAATTCCAATTTCTGGAAAAAGGGCAAAATCGTAATTTCGATTACACAATTGTTAATTTCAGTTAAAAATCCGTAATTTATTCTCTAGATCTCGGAAGAAGAAACGGATTTCACCGTTGGAATCATCTTGAAAAATCTAGTTGTACATTAAAATTTAACAATGTTTAGAATAGTGGAGTTTGCACGTTTTCGAGGCATTGCGTTTAGTCTTAGTAACGATTTTTCGATGCGACGAAAGTCACATATAACAATGCTCCATGTACCATAAAGTGGTGTAGAGTAAATGCGAAAATGGACTGGCCAGGGAATAGTCTTAGAGATATTAGCGGAGAAAAGAGAAGATAATTAATTAATTAAATTGACTTAAGTCACTAAATGACAAAAGGAATAGTGGCCATCTCTTGAAAATCAACTAAAGAACAAAAAATGGGAATTTTGGGAAGGAGACTTCGATGCTTCAATGGCATTTTTTTGATGTGAAGAAAGTCTTTCTTCTCTCTCACCAAAAATCGGCGATCCGGTAGTCAATGATCCTCGGGACAAGAAGGAGAACTACTCTACGTGAGGAGAGGGCTTAGCGTGGTGCCAGACACAAGGGAGTTTTCTCAGCTCCCTCGAGAGGTAGGAGTTTCTCCCAACTTGAGTTTACTCCATATTAAGTGTACACTAATGTTTGGAGTTGTGAATGAGGCCGTGAGGGGCCGTTTGGTCGGTCCCAAACCTTGGGACCGGGTGATCTGAAAATTTTGAAGAAAAATGGAGCGAGTCGTGGCGTTCCACGGCTGGTTGGTGTCAGTGTTGTTTTGGCGGTGGTATGTATTGGTTGGATTGAAGGCCGGAAATGGCCGTGAAACCGGGTTCTAAAGTGAACCGATGAATGAATGTGTGTTTGAACCGTAACACCTAGGTTTTTCTTCACAGGGCCAGTGACACAAAAATATTTTGTGAATTAATGTGTTTGGTCGAGTAATTCAAGTAAATTGCTCGTGTTTGATCATTAACCCAAGTGAGCTAATTTTGATGTGATGAAATGTATAGTACATAACATGATGGGTGTGATTTAGATATGCGAGTATATTCATGTTTATATATTTTGATTAGACTGTATTAGGAACGAGCATACATATTCCATATGCACTGGGACACCCTAGGACAGTAGGAGTGAGTGCATGAGATGAGTCTAGAAGCGGTTCGGAGGGTTGTCTGAAACATTAATTATCGGAGGGTAGTCCAAATTAAAAATATCAATCGTCGGGCCATTGATTGATATATATATATATATATATATATATATATATATATATATATATATATATATACTCTTATCGGAAGGGTTGTCCACAAACAAAAAAAAATGAGATTATATGGGGCTTGGGAGAGTGTGTGAGGGAGTCGGTGAGACTTCGGGATGCGAGTTAGTCATGTAGACATTCAAAGTAGGATCATGCATTTACTTGAATGTGTGTTTAATTTGGAGACAATTGCTTGCCCGTTGGTGAGTAGCCGGCCCCAGGGCGATTCTCTGTGAGCACAGTGGCTCGCGTTGGCCCCTTTTCACAGTGCGAGGAGAGTAGAGACGGCTCGTCCTAGAGGCTGAGTTCTAGAAGAAAGCCGGAATGTGGCTTTGGTGGTTTTATGTATTAGAACTCTTTAAGTTTAATATATGTATTGTTTAAGAGTGAAAATATTGTAACTCTTGTAACTATAGGATATATAGTTGGATTCATAGTTGGTATGAATATTGAGTATTGTTTATGGGCCCAAGTGGCCGTATTGGATATATATATTGGACTATATTGCACTATTTGGGACAGGATATGCAGGTTTTAGACAAGTTTGTATTTGGGTAGAGCTCCGTATAAGGAGCCTCTGCCGATTACCCCCGTGAAAATTGTGGGTCACCCGACATTCCACCATGATGAATCCAGCGAGGTTGTGAGTGAAGTCGGACCCTCGGGGAATGGGGTGTCACACCTTTCACAAACCTCTTTCTTTAAAAGTTTCTCAAAACTTTTATAAACACGAGAGCCTGGGCTGAACCGTTTTTTTAAATGCCACGGGAACTGAGCTCAATCGATCGTTTAAATCCTAGCGGGCACAGGCTCGGCTAGTTTGCTAAAACCTCGGAAGCTTTGGGTGACCAGGGAGCCAATGGTTGATTTTTAAAGCGCTTATATTATGTATAAAACATCAACCCTTTGGAGGCACATTTTTTGCCTGTACCTAGTGAAGCAGCGGGCGGGCGGCAGGTGCCGGTGGAAGGATGCGTGTCCGCATCACACTTTTTCCGGTGAATATGGTGGAATTGACCTCGTGTGCTTCATCACCATAATTTAATTAAACTCCATAACCTTATATACTCCTGTACACCCTGATCTCCTTTAAATGTATGATATATGACCTAAGTTTTGACCAGGCAAAACTAAAAATCGTGTATGATATCCTAACCACCAGATTACGCGTCTGAGAATACCTCTGACAGTATGCTTCTTTGAACTAGGGAAGGCTGTTTTCCTGAAATATTCTTTCTTGCTTGCTCTTGGTAAAAATAGTTTTACAAATTTAAAACCATTTTCTTGCTATGAAAAATGGTTTAATTGTTAAAGCATTGCAACACTTGCATTGCTTGAAAAATGGTTTAATTATTCAAAACCATTTTGCTTACTTGCCCAGCAGAAAAATGAGTTTATTATTCAAAACCATTTGCTTACTTCTTGTAGAAATTGGTTTAATTATTCAAAAACCATTTACTTGCCTTTGCTTGAAGATGATTTACAATTTAAAACCATTTGCTTACTTAGCACTTGAAAGATGGTTTACAATTTAAAAACCATTTGCTCACTTGCTTGCTTTCTAATTCATTGCTTACTTCTTGAAAATGGTTTGCCAAATCAAAGCGTGAAATCTTAGGTGTAAGCAGGTTTATAATAATAATAATACATTTAGTATTTGGAAAATGAGTTTAGAACACTCGCACACTACGCTTACTAAAATTTTGAGCACAATTCCACAATTTTTCCTGCTTTTGCTTTTAGCCTACACATTTGATGTATTAGACCATATACGTCAGCACAACCAACTAAATACTATTCGCTATTTACTATGCACGATTTACTATCTTGCGATTTACTATGCACTATGCACTATGCACTATGTATTTATATGTATTCATACGTATTTACTATGTTATACGTATTCATACGTATTTACTATTTCACATAGAAATTCGGAGAAATTAGTGTTTTGGTACTCACGCGTAGCTCTCATCGCGTAGAGTAACTTTACCTCTTTGAAGTCAGCCTTGAACCCGGCTAGAATCCCGAAGTTGAATGTAGAAAAACTAAAATTTTGGATTTTCCGAATATTTACCTGAATTCTCGGTGAAATCCCGTGTTTCGGGTACTCACGCGTAGCCCTCGTCGTGTAGAGCAATTTTCGTGTTTATCCCGACGAAATCCGACGATCAGATTTTCGTAAATCTGAGAAAGAAAATTTGAAAAGATAAAAACTAAAAAATCCAAAAATCTCTCTGCACGAAGTTCTTTCTCCCGTCCGTGATTTGATGTTTAATGTTTGATTTTCTTTTTTTCTTTTTTTATGTGGGACCCACATGTCCTTTTTATTCCTTCTTGTTAGTTTAAGCAAATAATTATTTTGTCAGTTAATTTATATCCTAATTGAATATTCTTCCCCAAATATTTGCCATTTTTCGGAGAAATTTTTCAAAAATCCGTTTCGAGGTTTCCTTTCTAGCCGTCGCCTAGAATTTCGTAAAATATTCCGACTGTCTCAGAATTTAACGAAACTTTCCTAGGTCACTAGATTTCGAGAGACGAATTTAACGGAGCAGTCCGTTTCGTCATCCGTGATCTAGAGAATTTTTGAGACTTCCCTGAAAAATTATGGCAATTCATTATTATTATTTTACTATTTAAACTTCCATTAAATATACTTTCACCCCCTCTACTTTTCTTAATTGTAAAAGTGCCACAATTCTTTGAAAACTTTACAATTTTATCCTTTACAATGGCACTTGGTGCACATATATGTCCCTGATTGCATATCATGCACCTCATCGGCTTGAGGTGTTACAAATCCTCCCTCCTTTAGAACATTTTAAGTCTCGAAATGAACAAACTAAACTCAAAGAAAGAAAATACCTCAATCGAGAAAATAGTGAGATAAGATCTTGAACCTACGGCTCCCAAGTATTGCTTCCCTCTCATGAATTCTTCCATGTTACTTTAACTAAGGAATAACCTTACTTCTCGACACTGTTCTTTAAGATCTACAATCTGCGGTGTTTCTTCATAAATCGGAGTTCTCTTTTAGCCACCTTGTACATCTCTCAGCACATGTGAAGGATCTGGAATGTACTTCCTTAACATCGACACATGGAATGTGTCATGAATCCTTGATAACTCTGGGGGTAACTTCAATTTATAAGCTACTGGTCCCACCTTACTCACAATTTCATAAGGTCCTATATATCTTGGACTAAGCTTGCCTCGCTTCCCGAATCTCAACACACCTTTCCAAGGTGAAATCTTCAAAAAAACTCGGTTACCTATCTCAAATTGCCAGTCTTTGCGGCGTTGTCATATAACTACTCTGTCTATCTCTTTTTATCTTTAAAGTTATCTTGGAACAACTTTTACTTTCTGTGATCTTGCACTAGTTCGAGAGCCTGAGTCTTCTCTCACCAACCTCATCCCAGCACACTGGAGTCCTACATTTCCTACCATACAATGCTTCAAATGGAGCCATCTCTATACTGGCCTGATAGCTGTTGTTGTAGGCAAACTCCATCAGTGCCAAATAGGTATCGACTCACTGAATTCCATCACCTGAGCTCTCGGCCTTAATCTCTAACGTCTGAATGGTCTCTGACTAAGCCATCCGTCCCGAGGATAAATCTTTGTCTTGAAATGTAGGCAAGTGCCTAAAGCCGCCTACAAACTAGGCCAAAACTTGTGTGTGAACCTAAGGTCTCGATCTGAAACTATCGAAGCTGGAACCCTAGTGCGATCCTCATTCTATCTCGTCCGCATCTGGTAGACGACTTTCCAAAGAATCTTCAACGTGCTGAATTTAGGGAAATGAGAGCGGGACTTAGTTAAGCGATCAATATTACCCATATCGCCATGTTATAATATCTAAGTCCGTGGAAGACACGTCACAAAATCCATAGTAATCTTTTCCCGTTCCATCTTGGAATGAGAATGCGTATCTCCCTAGCGGGCCTGCGTGCGCAGCCGCACTGTGACGGGGTTCAGGAACACCTGAAACAAAACTTGCAATCTCTTTCTTCATCCCATTCCACCAGTAATGTTATTTCAAAGTTCTGTACATCTTGGTACTACCTGGATGCATAGCATATGCAGATGAATGTGCTTCTTCCATAATGTCTCTTTTCAATTAAGCCATACTACGCACACACATTCTCTATTCTTTCAACTGTCTTGCCATGTCTCTAATTTGAGTGCTGCTTTCTTTCTTTTTTTCCTATCACTTCCTTAAGCAATCATCTGTGGATCCTATGAGGCGCCTGCTAGAATGCGATCCACTAGGAGAGAGTCTAACCGTGTCTTATTTAATGAGGCTCACTGAATCCTCGGCCTCCCGATATCACCCCAAAGCTCTCGGATCCACCGGTAGTGGAAGATAGCTTTGATCTCGTGAGACAAAGAACTCTGCATTAGCTACTCAGATACCTTTACAACATTAGCTTTTCTGGATGGTACTAGATAGTACGATTAAGTGAATCTGTAATCAACTCGAGCCATCAACCTTTGCCTGTGAGGTTTAACTGCTACGGGTGAAAATATATTAGAAGACTCTCATGATCTATAAAGATCTTACAAGAGGAACACCATATAAATAATGTCTCCATATTTTAGGGCAAAACTCATTTACATTGCTAACTCTAAGTCGTGTGTGGAATTAATTCTCCTCATGCTTCATTGGTTGTGCATATGCATATCTGATCACCTTATCATTAAGCCAGTAAGAAACCTGACCAGGCCTTGCTGAAGCATCACTATAAACCATATAAACCCATCTCTCCCATTGGGAGAAAAGCTAAAAGCGGGTGAAGTCAATGCCCTTTAACTCATCAAAACTCTTACAGCGGGGCATCCGCTGATCGCACATGACATCTTTCCCTTGTCAATTTGGTCGGTGGGGCTGTATCTTGAAGACCCCTCGACAAACTTCACAGCAATACCATGCTAAACCAAGGAAGCTTCTTATACGACACATTCTTTGGTGGTTTCAAATTTACCCACTGACTTCTATTTTTACTACGGGGATCCACACTCACCTCGGCGAGATCACATGACCTAAGAATGCCACCTGTCGACCCAGCCGACACTTGCCCGACTTGGCATATAAGCTGTCTCTCCCTTAGAGATTACGCAGCACATTCATAAGTGTTACGGAATGTTCCTCTGAACTACTGAATACACTAGGATATCATCAATAAAAACTATGACGAACCTATCCAAATACTTTGGAATACTCGGTTCATCAAATCCATAAACGCTGTCGAACGTGTCCAGAGCAAATGGCATCACCAAAAACTCACTTAATGCCAGTAGCGTGTCTACGAATCTGGAGTCTTGGTATCACTCTCTTGCACCCTCAGCGATGATACCCGGAGCCTCAGTCTATCTTGGGTATGCTGCCGAGACCCTTGGAGTTGATCAAATAACTCAC
This sequence comes from Tetrastigma voinierianum, assembly GCA_016808115.1. Classification (NCBI taxonomy): domain Eukaryota; kingdom Viridiplantae; phylum Streptophyta; class Magnoliopsida; order Vitales; family Vitaceae; genus Tetrastigma; species Tetrastigma voinierianum. The sequence continues at coordinate 195,744 of JAEQBH010005621.1, read as the reverse complement.
TTCGATCCTAGGAATTGGATCTTGATTGGATGGTAACTACGTTCAGCTACTGTAATCTATACACAACCAAACTCCATCTTTCTTTTCACGAAGAAGAGAGCAGGAGCTCCCGTGGGGACAATAACAGGTCGAATGAATCCCTTACTCAATAATTCTTCTAGCTGAGCCTTAAGCTCTCTCAACTTTGCAGGAGCCATCCTATAAGGAGAAATGGAAATGGGCTCAGTACCTGGGATCAAATCAATGGTGAACTCCATTTCTCTATCTGGAGGTAAGCCTGCAATATCATCTAGGAATACATCTGGAAACTCTCTAACAACTGGAATCTCATTCACTAGAGTCCCCTCCTTCTCTGTCTCCACCACATAAGCTAGATAACCCTGACAACCCTTACGTATTCTCTACTTATTTGCCATAGGAGATCATCTTTGAAGATAACTCTACTTATTCCCACTGAACTGCCTCCATTTTCTCTGGTCTATGCAACTTTACTTCCTTTTTATAACAATCTAATGTGGCTCTATAACGAGGAACTGACCAATCCATCTGAGAACCACATCAAAGTCCTACGTATGGGATCTGAATCATTGGGAACTTCATGTTCCCCCGATTAGAACACTATCTCGACTACTGCATCGAGAATAACGGATCTCCAGTTGGAAGGGAAACTCTCATACGACCCTCTAATGGCTGGGTCTTTATCTGGAAGCGGTTTAAGAAATGCTTGGATGCAAATGAATGTGTGGCTCCTGGGTCCACTAATGTATATGCATCATGATCAAGGATAGAAATAATACCAGTGACCACATCTGGAGCTGCATCTGCATCTTGCTGAGTCACAGCATAAACTCTGTTGGGAAGTGTCTGTGCACTCCTCTTATTTTCTTGTCTACTCTGATACATGACGGTAGTGCTTTGTTCAACTCTTAGAGCGGCCTCAACTAAGTCCCCAATCTATTATGAGGAACAACTGACAAATGCACTCTGATCCGGTGATGTAGTCCTGATAAAAACCTTTTGTACTTCAGGACTTCATCAGCCTGAATATATGGAACCAATCTGACTAGTTCTAAGAACCTTTTCTCATATTCTGATACTGACATGTTCTTTTGTTCTAATTTGAAGAACTCCTCACTCTTTGAATACTTGTGACTTTGAGGAAAGAATTTGTCAGTAAATTCTTGCTGAAATTGGTCCCATGTTATTCCATCAGGATACCTCCTCTCTACGGCATCCCACCAATCTTTAGCCCTGTCTTCCATCAGAAAACTGGAAAACAAGACTCTCTTCTCATCCGTGCAGCCCATAACTCTGTAAACTTTGTTTACTTTATCTAACCATAACCAGGCTGCTTCTGGATCACCACTGCCGTCATATGGCTTGGTGCCCAGTTTCTGTACTCTCTCTATTGACCTTCCCGATTCTTTCATAACCTCTCTAGGTGGCGGTGTAGGCTGCGACTGCTGATGGGTCGCTATGGCCATTATTTGTGCAATCTGTGCCACCTGCTCTGCCGTAAACAATTTTGGCACTTAGGCTCCCTCGGTGACGGATGGTCGGCTTGACTCACCTGGCTGGAGGATGATTCATAGCCCGGCGATAGTGGAGGACCAGCTGAAGTGCTCATCTCTCGAGATGCTAGGGACGCTAGGGAGCGCTAGAATGACCTCCTAGGACGAGCCTCGTCCTCTTCGACATAGTCTTGTAATTTTCCCAAAAATATCAGCTGTTGTCACTTTGAATCCCTTGATATGTATGTACTGAGTTTGAAAATGCGTAGTTTGCCAATAAAGTGTAAGTGTGTATAACCATGGTTTTCTAAGACTCTTCACTATTACCAACTTGTGTTGTGATCATTCTCCTCAAGCCTTGGTTATACAACTTATGCTTTGATACCACCACAACGTGGTATCGAGATTTCTAGTCCTAGGTTATTGTATACGACTGCTGCGATACCCGACTTGTCACACCCGGCCGCTACAAGCGAGCGGGTGTGCGGCTGCTCATCAAAATCCCGGTAGATTACCTCTAACGACTAAAAATCCCTGTGAAGCGAAGCCGTATTGCTTGCTTAAACCTCGTATAAAAATTTTTTCTTTATTTATAACTTAGGATTTGGTATAATCTTAGCAGCGGAAAAACTTCAGCAGCATGACGGTTGCATATAGTATAATTCAAATCCACCCGTATACATCAATTTCACACTATATCCAATTATGTATATGGCAACCCGACATCCCCACACATTCTCATAATACTAAACTATGTACATATACAAGTTCCATTATACATATTCAAAGTCTTTTCATACATAATGTTCTTAATTACGACACTTGTACAATGTCGGGACAAATCTATTGTTACTCCCGGCGTCTTGCGTACTATGCACGGAAAATAGTTTTGAAAATACAAAATAATGAGCTAAACGAGCTCAGTGAGTGTATGTTTTATAAAATGTTTCCCTTTTCCTGAAAATATCTCAAAACTATAAAATTCTCTTTTACAAGATATTTTCCGGAAGCCCCTTCCTTTGCTTACTTTAAAGATTACAAAACTTTAAATGCTTGAGCAACTTGAAAGTTTATAAAACTTTTATGCTAACTTGCTTTGCTTTGCTTTCTTTAAAAAGTTTATAAAACTTTCTCCAATTTTCTTGCTTGCTTTACCTTGTTGCTTTAAAAGTTTATAAAAACTTTTTATAAACCTCTTGCTTTAAAATGTATAAACATTTCTCAATCTCTTGCTTTATTAAAATTCTCAAAACCTACAAATACTCTTTCTTTAAAAGTTTCTCAAAACTTTTATAAACACGGGAGCCTGGGCTCAACCGTTTTTTTTTAAATCACCACGGGAGCCTGAGCTCAACCGATCGTTTTGAAATAAGCGGGGCACAGGCTGACCATTTTCTTTAAAACTCTCACAGGAAGCACAGTGATAGGGAACCAATGGTTGATTTTTAAAGCGTATATTATGCTTATCAAACATCAACCGGAGGCCTATTTTTTGCTTCTGTACCTAGCGAACCGCACGGAAGCACGAGGCGACCATGCGGTGGAGGAAGGACCTGTGTCAGCATCACGCCTTTTCCGTGAATATGGTGGAATTGACCTCGTGTGTGCATCACCCGTAATTTAGTTAGAGCTCATAACATATATGCTCTTGTACGTGCCACGGTCTCCTTTTTAATGTATGATATATGACCTAAGTTTCTGGAGCTAGGCAAAAACTAAAATGCATGTATGATATCCTAACACCACTTTATTACTTACGTACGAGAATACTCAATAGTTATGATTGCTTAGAACTAGGGAAGGCACATTTTAATATTCTTTGCTTGCTTGCTTGCTTGCTCTTGGTAAAATGGTTTTACAATTTAAAACCAATTTCTTGCTTGCTTGAAAAATGGTTTAATTATTCAAAAACATTTGCTTACTTACTTGCTTGAAAAATGGTTTAATTATTCAAAACCATTTGCTTACTTGCTTGCTTGAAAAATGGTTTAATTATTCAAAAACCATTTACTTACTTGCTTGCTTGAAAAATGGTTTACAATTCAAAAACCATTTACTTACTTGCTTGCTTGAAAGATGATTTACAATTTAAAAACCATTTGCTTACTTGCTTGCTTGAAAGATGGTTTTCTGATTTAAGCAATTTGCTTTCATTGCTTGCTTTTCTAATTCATTGCTTACTTCTTGAAAATGGTTGCAAATCAAAACCATGAAATACCAGTATAAAACAGTTTATAATAATAATATACTAGTATTTGGAAAAGATGAGTTTAAAACAATCACATTTTCTGCTTGCTGAGTACAGGCACGATTCCACAATTATTCCCGCCTTTGCTTTTGCTTTACACATTTGATGTATTAGACCATATACGTCGGCCTGACCAAGCTAAATACTATTCGCTATTTACTATGCACGATTTACTATCACGCGTTTACTATGCACTATGCACTATGCACTATGTATTTATATGTATTCATGCGTGTTACTATTTATACGTATTCATGCGTATTTGCTATTTCACATAAATCAGTGAAATCCGGGATTTTTGGTACTCAGCGTAGCTCTCATCGCGTGAGAGTAACTTTACCCTCTTAGTCAGCGCTGGACCACTAAATTACACGTGAATATGAGAAAAACTAAAAATTTGGATTTTCGAATATTTATCGAATTCTTGGTGAAAATCCGTGTTTACGATACTCACGCGTAGCCCTAAATCGCGTAGAGCATTTTCATGTTTATCCGATTAATCAAACGGTCAGATTTTCATCATCACGAGAAAGAAAATTTGAAAGATAAAAACTAAAATCCAAAAATCACTACGCACCAGTTCTTTCTCCCATCCCCGTCTTTGATGTTTTAATGTTTTGATTTTATTTATTTTTTTCTTTTTTTTTATGTGGGATCCCGCATTGTCCCTTTTATTCCTTCTTGGTCGTTTAGGCCCCAAAACAAATTATTTTGTCCGGTTTTGATTTCATATATCCTAATTGAATATTCTTTAAATATTTGTCATTTTCGAATTTTTCAAAAATCCGTTTTTCGAGTTTTACTCTACTAGCAGTCGCGCAAATTTAGTAAATATTAAGGCTTCTCGAGTTACTTGTGAAATTTCTAGGTCACTAGATTTCGCGAGACAAATTTAATGGCGCGGTCCGTTTCGTCATCCGAGATCTAGAAAATTTGAAGCTACTGAAAAATTATGGCAATTCATTATTATTATTACACTTTTAAACTTCCATTAATTATACTTTCACCCTTCTACTTTTTCTTAATTGTAAAAAGTGCCTATTCTTTGAAAACTTTACAATTTTATCGCTACAATGGCACTTAGTGCACATATATGTCCCCTACGGTTCATATCACGTGCACCTCCTTGAAGACCAGGTCTTTACATAGGGTGTGGCTTTGATGATGTTTATGTGGTAGAATTCAAGTATTTTTTAATATATGTTGTGTATAAGAGTAAATATTTGAACTCTTGAACTTGTGGATATAGTTGGATTCATAGTTGGTATATTTTTATGAGTCTTGTTCATGAGCTGATGGCCGTTTACTCATGTGATTGGATATATTGGAATATATTGCCTTTGTTTGGGACCAGGATATGCGGGTTTTGTATTTGGGTAGAAACTCCGTACAAAGGAGACTTCTGCCCAGGTGCTAAAGTAGGCGTCGGGTAACCCGGCTTCCACTTGTATTCAGCGGGTTGACGGGTAGTCAAACGGACCCTGCGGGTTTTGGGCGTCACAGCTTGGTATTAGAGTTTAGGTATACGAATATCTAGGGAGCTCAAGTTGGGTATGTCGCCACTAGGTGGTTCGATGTTGAGTTTAGGTATGGGATTACCTAGGAAAATCACGGGTTAACACTGAGGACTTTTCACATGCCGTGATGTTTGTGTGTTTTGTGTGATTTGATGAATTATTGGGTGAATGGTATGCTTACCATGTTGTGTGATGAGATCGATTATGTGTGCTTGGTGATTAGCACATGAATGTGTAAGAAAATATTTTAGAAAAATATTTTGAGTGGTGGAGTGTACAAAACTGGAAATAAAAATGAAAGAAAAATATATTTTTATTAAAATTTATTGGATGAGGTGAAGAAAATGGAAGAAAATAAATTTTTATAAATTTATTTGAGTGGAGAAAATTTTTTCAGTGAAAAACTGGAAAAAGGAAAATAAATTTTATAAATTTATCGGTTATGAGGGGAAGAAAATAATTTTCTAAGGTTTTATATGGTGTAAAACTGAAGAAAATAAATTTTTGTAAATTTATTTGAGTGTTAAAGAAAATGAAAAAAATGTGAATTTTTAGTGATTTTAGTGATTTTTTTTTCCATTCTTTGGAAATAATCTGGAAAATATATAAATATATATTTATAATGAAAAAAATCGGTCTTGAGAACCGTTTTATTCTCTTTGCCCAAATTATATTAATAGAAGAAAATTTTTTTGTATTGCAAGGCTGGATTGTATTGCAGCCTAGGCAGCTTGGAAGGGCTGAAATTGTATTGTGAGAGGTGAATTGTATTTTTAATACGGTTCTTGTATTACGACTTGGGAGTGCGAGGTTAGCAAGAATTGTATTGTAGAAAGAAATTTAGCGGCTGAGAGAGGATTGTGTCGCCAATCCTACGGCTCATTGTATTGTAGTGAGAGCAGTGATCTTGTATTACAGCCACAATCAACTGCTGCGCGACACGGCCTGTGGCTGGCCCCGGGTTTGTGTATGGCCCGGCGTGAGGGCGCGGGCGGGCTGCGACCCGGGCGGGAGGGCGGCGCGCCTTGGGGCGGTGCAGCGGCGGAGGGGCGCGCCGACGGCGTTAGCGCCGCGGCTGGCGTAGTTGGCAGCGGCGGGGCGTAGGCGCGGGCGCACGGAGCGCGCGGCGTGGGCGCGCGGGGCGCGCGACCTGGGCGTGCGTGGCAGCGCGGCGGGCGTCTTGGCGGTCGGTGGGCCAAGTTGGTGCAACGTAATGCACACGGCTTAGCTGACTCGGTTTGACCGGTTTGACTCGGTATTTTCTGAGTCACTAAATGAACTTGTTCATTGTAAAATAAATTTGAAAATAAAATATTTAAATTTAATTAAAATAAAATAAAATCAAATAAAATTTGATAAAATTTGAAAAATAAAATTTTTCAAAAATAAAATTTTGAAAATAAAATTTCATTGAAAACAATATTTAAAATGCAAAATTCACTGCATATACACTGAGTTATGTGTATGATTAGTGTCTCGGGGCTATGTTTATGCCTTAGAGATACTGTATTGTATTTAACTACCATTGGAAATTGTGATTCTTGTGATTATTTGAAGTAGGAAATTATATGCATGGTGTAATCGTATAGGAGGGAGGAAGGGTGAATGCTAAGGTTATGAACTATGACCTTAGGAAGGTTTGGATCTTTGAAATGAACAAGAGAACTAGAACCTTATTGAAATAAATAAATTGAGTGGCTGGAATTTAGCACCATAGGAGAGATGAGCAGATGGAGTTCATGGTTTTGTAAATCTGTAGTAATTGGCATGCACGTACTAGTTAGACTAAAATGAAAATTAAATGACTCTTGTTGCCATTGAAGCTTGTATAGATGGCTAGTCGAATGCCGAGGATGTAGAGGGTGTCCACTTGTTGAGATGCTTGGGAGTGGAACTTTCCGGCTGGTGTTGATCGGCCGAGACTTTTGGCGAGTTTACGTAGGTATTATAGCGAATGCTATAGCACAGGCTGGTATAGCAGGTAGACAGGAAGATCCTAGTAACCTTCAGAGGTTTAGGGCGCATCATCCTCCGACATTCATAGAGGGAGGAGACCCGATGGTGACAGACCATTGGTTTATGCAGATCGAGAAGGTGTTAGAGGCCATGGATATTACCTCTGACACGACCAGGATTAGACTAGCTGCGTTCTAGCTAGAGAATGAGGCCCAAATATGGTGGAAATGGGCAAGGACCTCTAGAGACCTTAGAGGAGCCGTTGTACATGAGTCTCCCCTAAGGATCAGGGTGAGAATAAGAATGATAGGTCGAGGTTGCGAGTTAGAGATCTCGGGGACTCTACTCACAGTGGACCTGAGGATCATGGACACGTCAAAGTTCGATGTCATCCTAGGGATGGACTGGCTGATAGCTTACAGGATCGTTATCGATTGTGACCCGTAGGAGGTCCCGCTTTGTCTGCAAAGATGGTACTTGTATGGGTATTTGAGGAGACAAACATGACATTTTGCTTGGGACGGTGTCGCGAGGTCGGGTGTCGGGGCGGTTGGCGGGTTGGCTGCGAGCCTTACCTAAAGGCGAGGAGAGGCCGGACTTAGACCCTACCTTAGTGGTTGCAGGAGTATGTGGATGTTTTTCCGGATGAGCTACCGGGATTGCCTCCGCATAGGGATGTAGACTTCGGTATCGAGTTACACCCTGGTACTTCACCCATCTCTATTACTCCGCATAGGATGGCACCAGTTGAGTTGCAGGAACTCAGAGTCCAGTTACAGGAGCTATTGGACAAGGGTTATGATCAAGAATCGGTACCCATTACCGAGGATTGATGATTTATTTGTCAGTTGAGAGTGCGAGTCTTTCCACGAGATGAACGCCGCTGCGGTTACCATCGACTGAGGTTAGGGAGACGAATATCCCCTAAGGCGGTGTTTAGGGCAGCGTTATGGGCACTTTGAGGTTTGGGGGTGATGCCCTTCGAGGGTTGATGAATGCGCCCGGCGCATTCATGGGTCTCATGCATAGGATATTCCAACCCTATCTAGATACGGTTTGTCGTGATCTTAGGTGGATGACATTTTGATCTACTCCCAGTCAGTGGGAGCATGAGTATCACTTGAGGATCGTTTTACAGTTGTTGAGAGACCATCAACTGTACACCAAGTTCAGTAAGTGAGAGTTTTGGCTTACTGAGGTGAGATTTTTGGGACACGTGGTGTGGCTATCAAAGTGTCGATCGGCTCAGAAGGTTGGGGGCATTGATGGTTCAGGAGGGCCGAATGTCGATCTTCGAGATGCGTAGTTTCTTGGGATTGGCTGGGTGATACGAGACACGAGAATGGGTGAGAAGTTGTCCATTCGGGACGAGGATCGTAGAAGTTTTGCCCTACGGGATATGGACTCCATGGTTAGGACGACCCTGACCATAGAGAGAGATTGAGGATGCGAAGCCTTTCGGGGATCTGGTGTTGGTAGCAGAAGGGAGGATCGGCTTCTTCTAGTTCGAGGTAGGCGAAGACTTACTTCACACTAGTTTCGAGGACTAGGGCCGAGTTTATGAGTGGCCAGGTTGCCCCCCGGAGACGGGGATCCCAAGACTTTTGGGACAATGCGGTCCCAGGTTAAGCCGTAGATGGGAGAGTATACGCAATTCATTCCTCCCGCACCACAGTGAGGGGTTAGGAACCGAGTTTCGGTCGATTGTGCTATACAAGCACTTCCGGCAACCTGAGATAGGCCGAAGGGGCCAAAGTGTGGAGTCGAGAAGTCGGGGACAGATCAGAGTTACTGCTTGAAGCGTAGTGGACCTTAGGGTGAAATTGCCAGACATATTGGTTGTTGATGTCGGGCTTGACATGGATGAGTTAGTGACCATCGGGTTGTCGATAGTGAGACCTAGGTTGGGTTGTCATACGGAGCCGCGACATTAGTTGGGCTTAGAGGTTAAGGCCTTTGAAGCCATGTATAAGATGTTCTTCCCTAGGATGTAGGGTGAGATTTGACTTTGATAGGTCGAGATTATGAGTGTGAGATCTAAAGTTACGCTCATGGTGGACCGGGGCAGGGGGTGTCACGGTATGGCATGTACGTTCGTGTGCACGGTAACATGTCCCGCGTCGAGTCGGGTGTGAGTGCGGTATGGTCATTCACCACTCTTGGTGAGTGTGGGTTGGGGATTTGTCTTTGGGAAATTTCCGTCGATGAAGACTCATAGTTCGATTCAGTAAATGAAGAATAATTAAAGTGTGTTGGGCAAAGCGAAAAAAAAAGGGGTCGTTAATCCCCTAAGGTGAGAAGCCTGGAGTTATGGGTGAAGGAGACCCACGGTAGTATCCGAAAGGTCCTGTGTGGGTGTAAGAGACCCGTGGAGATATCCAAAATTTTGTGTGAACGAAGAAAGAGTTTGAAGTGTAGCCCAGAAAGGGGGTTATGTTGCCAGAGATGAAAACACACGGACAAGGTTATCACGCGGACTTAGAGTTGGTGATGGGGTCGAGAAGTGACTCGTGGGTTTGAATACCCCTTTGGAAATTGCATTTGGGTGTTATTGAGTGACAGGCTCGGTATATGGATGTCATTCATGACATGGACTAGGTTGACCCGGTCCATTGGATTGTCGTGTTGCTGACCTTGGAGAGGTTAGCGTTTACACCAAGCAGGGTTTGTGTGGGGTTACGTGTTGTATGGATTATATACGGTGTTAGAGGGACATCTGCGAGCATGCATCTGGATCCACCGGAGGTATGAAGGATTAATTGCCCGCTTAGTGGAATTAAGCCTGCTTGATAGTTATCGGGCGGGTATGCGAGAATGGCACCATATGAGGCATTGTGTTGGGAGGCCATGTAGATCCACGGTTATGTTGGGTAGGGTGGGAGGAACTCCATCACGGTCACGATACGATAAAGACACATGAGAAGGTGAGCTTGATACGATAGCGTCTTCTCATGGCTCAGAGGCGGCAGAGAGCTATGCTGATGTGCGACGTCGACCCTTAGAGTTCGAGGTTGGGGATCACGTCTTCTTAAAGGTGATACCTAAGAGGGGAGTGGTCAGGTTCGGCAAGCGCGGGAAGCTATCGTTGAGGTTTATTGGACCTTTCGAGATACTCAAGAGGATAGGTACCGTTACGTACCGGTTGGCGTTACCACCCAGCATGTTAGGTGTCCACGAGGTGTTTCACGTCTCTATGCTCCGGAAATATACTCCAGATCCATCTCATGTGGTGGATTGGGGACAGATTGAGGTTGACACGAATGGGACCTTCGAGGAGGGACCAGTGTGCATTATTGATAGTAGTGATCGGAACACGGCCTTAAAGCGTGAGGTAGGTGTTGGTGCTATGGCACTGCAGTGGAGGAGTCAACGTGGGAGCGCGAGGGACACGATCTGCGAGCCATCTATCCCTTCTTGTTTAGGGATGAAGGTACGTAGTTTAGTCGTTTAAGATTTAAATGACTGTTTACATGCATGGTAGAGTGCACGTTGCATATGCATGTGTTTGATAATGATCGTTATGAATTTCGGCACGAAATTCCTTATAAGGAGGGGAGAATGTAAGACCCGAGAAATTTCAATTTCTGGAAAATGGGCAAAATCGTAATTTTGATTACAAAATTGTAATTTCGGTTAAAAATTCGTAATTAATTCTCCTGAATATCGGATGATGAAGCGGATTTCCGCGGATTTGGAGCGAGTCTCGTGAAATCTAGCCAGCACGTAAAATTTAAAATTAGAGACGGTCGGATCGGCACGTTTTCAAGGCATCGTTTGGTCTTGAGTAAGCGATTTTCGATGCGACGAAAGTCACATATAACATGTACTCATGTGCCATAAGTGGTATGAGTAGAGAGATGATGAAAATGGACGGCCGAGATAGTGCCAAATATCAAATCTGGGAAAAGAGGGACATGAACGTCATTTTAGAAAAGTTTTTAAGTCACTAAATGACAAAATTGTCAATAGTGCTTCTTCTCCTTCATTAAACCAAGAGGAAAGATTTTGAGATCCAGTAGCTTTCGTTTGAGAGGTTTTTAGAGAGAGAGAACACTTATCTCTCTAGATTTATGCGCGATCAGCGTCGGCGATCTTCGGGGCAAGAGGAGAAGCGCTCTACGCGGAGGAGAGCCGCGTGGGTGCAGTTGGAGTTTCTTCCAAACTCAGCGAGGTGAGGTTTTTCCTGCTTGGGTTTCTAGCTTTATTTAAGTGTTCTACAATGCTTCGGTTTGCTTGAGGCGCCGGGCTGGCGTTTGATCGATTTCAAAGCTTGGAACCTAGATGTTGGATTTTGAAACCCGTAATGGGCCGGTCAAAATTATTTGTCCACGGGCCTGATAATGGGTTCCTAGTTTATTGCATTTGTGTGAAAATGTGTGCTTTGATGTGTATGAGGCGAGATCGGCCGAAATACGGAGTTCTGAGTGAGCGCGTGAAATCACGTTTTGAGAATAATGTGAGGGTTTTCACTATTCAGAAGCGGTGTTTCAAAATATATTTTTTAAAGAAAATATGTGTTTGGTCGAGTGATTTAAATTAAATTACTAGGTGTTTGATGGATTAGCCAAGTGAGCTAATTTTGATGTATGAGTTGTAAAATTACATAACATGGTTGTGTGATTTGAATTATGCAGTATATTCATGTTTATATATTTGCATGTGTGATTAGGCGGCATTGGAGCTGGCATGTGCATTCCATATGCATTGGAACACCTAAGTTTATAGGGTGAGTGCATGAGATGAGTCTAAGAGAAAAAGGTTCGGAGGATTGTCTAAAAAATATTAGAGTGATAGGAGGAACAGTCCATACTTAAAATATCAATTGTAGAAAATGGCTAAATTGATATATATGAGAAGGAATTAGTCCACATATAAAAATATCAGTAAATGGGAACAACCCAGTCATCTCATCTGGGAGAGTGCGATACTTTCAAATATAATATCGAGAGGCAGTCCACTACTTATATGTTGGAGGGTAGACCACAAATATAAAAACAAATAACTTGTTTAGAAACAATAATTCTCATCACCGAGGCTTGGCGTGTGAGAGAGAATCGGTGAGGACTCGGGATGCGAGTTGGTCATGTAGACATTCAAGTAGGATCATGCATTTGCTTGAATCATGTGCTTAATTTGGAACATTCTGCAGGCATGCTTTTGGTGGTGCGTGGCGGCAGGGGCGATTCTCCTACTGAGCATTGCTTCGTATCGTTGTGGGACCCCTTTTTCTGGTACAAGGGAGCGGATTTGATGATGTTTTACGTGTATTAAATTGAGTATTTTAATATATGTTGTATAAAATAAATATTTGAACTCTTAGAACTATTGGATATAGTTGGATTCATAGTTGGTATATTTTTATGAGTACTGTTCATGGGCCCAAGTGGCCGTTTTACTCATGTGATTGGATATATTGGAATATATTGCACTGTTTGGGACAGGATATGCAGGTTTTGTATTCGGGTAGAGCTCCTCGTACAAAGGAGACTCTACCCGATTTTCTAAAGTGGCGTCGGGTAACCCGACCTCCACTTGTATTCCGCGGGTGTGGGTAGTCAACAGCATTTTTAGGGCGTCTGAAAGGAATATGAGTTTTTATAAAATTTGTAAAACTACCTAATTCAAATAGTTATCATTTTGAGCAGGTTGTCAATATGTTTAGGGTGAACAAAAAATAATATAATTAACTGTGTATCAAATTAGAAAAGTTTTAAAGATAAATAAGTAATGATGGTAGTTTCTTCCTTATTATGTTAGAGATATTTCATTGAGGTGAGAGTGCTTGGATTAGCTCTTTCAAAGCTTTTAGGTACTTTCCCTTTGAGGTAAGGGATTCTAATATATGGCTTTCGAAAAATTATTATTTTTATATATTTGTCGATGTAAAGGGATATTAATTAAGATTTTTAAAAAGAAAATTGTTTGTTTTTACTTCATTTGAGGATGAAAATTGTTTTAACTGAAATATATATAATCTTGGTTTGTGAAAAGTTTTACTTTTTTTTTATTTATTTGATTATCCATGGATCAAAATAGTAGTTTTGTATGATTATACATTTGAGATTTGTTTTGTTTATGAAATAAAATGTGGAGATATGATGTTTTGTAATTTGACTTACGTGAGGAAATATTTGACTTTCTGGTTAGTTCGACTCACAATCATGAGAGATAATAGTTGACACTATTTGGCTATGTCAACGGGATATAATAGTTGACCTTTTACATTTTCTTGGTAAGGGAATATAATTGGTTGAACCCCAGCACTAGGGGTTTGGTTGGGGAGTTACTAGTACTAGTAGTGTTTGATTCCAGATCCACCTTAAAAGAAACAATTTGCGGCCTGCCACCCATTTGAAAAGTCCCACATGCTTGGGCACCATTTGATGTTTGATGACCCGAGGAGAAAAATATATTTGAAATGTATTTGATTTTGGATTTGATATGAAAGTGTACGAGATCGAATTTGATATGGAATTGTTTGGATCACATTTGATGAAACCAATTTGAATTGGATGTGAGAATGTTTTTAAGTATATTTGTTAATGTTCCATCTTATTTTTAATCAAAAGTTTTGATGAAAAACATCTCTATTTGTTATATGATTGAAAACTTTTTGATACATGAAAATGTATTAGTGTTTCTTATTGAACTTTAAGCTCACTCCCATCCGTTGACATATTTTCAGGTACTTTTAGTTTCCGCGATGAGTGATGGCTAGGTTGGGGATTCGTCATCATTAGAATTTGATTAGAACTTTATGTTAGATCATGTTGAACTAATAAGTTCATGTTTATGTGAAATGTTGGGTTTTTCAAGTTAATTGAGAAAGTTACTTGGATGATAGCATTAATTTTTATATTAGTACAAAGTTGGATTTGGGAGATCCGGATATTGTTATGTCCCGAGCGACTTTGCCCATGACATGCATAATTGAGATTTGAATATTTAGAAGTAACTTTTGTTGGCATAAATTTTGAATTTGTAGAATTTATGAATTTAGAAGGTTCTTTATTTACTACGAAAAAGTGTTTGGTAATTGGACAAAATCAATTACAAGAAAGGTTGAGTAATCGTTTCGGCTTTGACCTTCAAGGCGAAGGCTTGAGGTGTGAATTGGCTTGATCATGCCCTTAGGGTGGGTTTCGGGGCGTGACACAGTCAGTTCTAGTTTCTGGAACTTCTGTTTTCGGAACCGAGTTGTATCTAAAATGCTCGGGGTTACGTATGGCCTGAGCAGGAAATTTCTTGTTTAATTTGTGTGATGTTATAAAAATTTGGAATTCGGACTACGTCTAGATTTTTCGAGCCAAGTATGGCCGGATTTATGTCGAATGACTAAGGTGTGTTATTATTGTAAATTGAATAATATGTTAACGTGTGAAATTATGTGATATATGTGGGATAAAAATGAAAATAATTATAATTTATCCATGACACTTGACATGTAATGTGTGATTTATATGTTGCATGTGTACGTGGCGTACCTGTAGCATGATGACATGCGATGACACTTGCATTGCATTTATGCATGGAGGGCATCGCATGACATGGGTGTGAGAGTGCATGGAAATGATCAACCACTGTGTTTGGCGTTTGATGGTATCAAAGATGCAAATGATTTTTAGGAGACTATCCATAGTACTTCGGCCGACGAAGTACTTATCGGGTGTCACGTACTTCTCGGCCCGACCAAAAGTACATGTTGAATGTCACGATTGCTTCTCAAGGTTGACCAAAGTCTTGATCGGAGCTGTCTACACTATGTATCGGCGTGTAGAAAAAATGAAGTAAGGCTTTGTTTTGGAAAAAGGGTCATGGATGGAACGCCTATGACGGTTTTTCACACTTAGCATATGCATGTGTAAGGGAATCAGTGAGGACTCGGGATTGGGTCATGATTGGTCACATCTTATTATTGACATGTAAACATTCAGGTGTGATTATGTAACTGGCATTGCATGTGCACTTAGGTGAGGAGTAGCCCTTGTAGGAGATATATCTACTAGGAATTGCTCACTCCGTCGATCTTAGAATCACTTTCGTTACCTGAAGGGCGAAAGCGCTCCTTCGGTAGTAGTATAAAGAGATGGGTTATGGACTTGAGCTGTATGTTTTAAAATATTAGGACAATCTATTTTGATATATTTTGGTTTGTAAAGAGTTATTATATCAAAACTCTTGTATATGTATGATTGTATATTTGCAAGAAAAATATAAAAGAAATGAGTCCTATGAATAGGATTGACCGGTGTGGACATCAGGCGCCCGCATTCAGCAGGTTGAGGGTTGTCGACGGACCCCGAGTTGGGAGAAAAACTAGCTGTGAGCCATTTTAGCCCGTAACTGAATGGGTTAGCTTGGGAGTAGTTAAATTTGATCCATTTACACTCTAAAAGAAAAGTATACCACCTTAAATCCCATATGTTAAAATGCCCTCCTTGACTAAAATTTTTCAATGCTTGATGAAATCTCCGACCTCCGTAGTAGCTTTTACTTTCTAGTTAGATAAAAAAATCTCGACTGCATGTCCATTCCTTTAATTTTTCTAGACTTCATATTATATAATAATACATTATGAAGCTAAAGAACAATCCATTAATGATGGGAAAGAGATCTTAGAGACACCCTCTTCGATATGAAAAAGGCTAGTTGGGCTATATGTGGAGTTTGATTAGTATTTTTCGAAGGCTTCTGTCATATAGGAAGCGCAAGAGTCGTCAGGCTGCAGGTAAGAAACTTGTTTATTATTCAAATAAACCATGTATGGTAATACTAGCTAATTCCTTAGCTTGGGGCAAAAAACAAAGTTAGGTGTGAATAGATCTGAAACGAAACGATTGCTTCCGCTGACTTTTTTTTTTCATTTGTGCCCGAGGCTGGGAATTGGGCCTCTTGACCCACCATATGAATAATAAACAAGCTTCTTCCTTCTCTTCCACTCTCATACTTCCTATTTGGAAGAGCCTCGAAATATAAATCAAAAACTCCATGTCTGCCGTGGCCTTTTTTCATATCGAAACAGTGTCTACGTGATCTCTTTCCCATCGATAATAGACCCATTCCCTTCAAATGTCACTATAATATGAAGTGCAGAAACCAAAGAGCCTGAACATAGAACTTTAAATTTTTTTATCTAGCTAGAAAGTAAAAACTCGATAGACAATAGGTTTCGTTAAGCACTGTGAGCGACCAGTCGAGCGCATCATATAGAGATTTAAGAGGTGCTCTTTTCTTCACTTTTAATTCAATTCCTTTTGGAAATAATGATAAAAATTTAGGACTTATGGAATTTATGGGTATACTTTTTCCTTCCTTGGTTCAATTCCCTTATGAAATAAGGATAAAAAATTTTGAAAAAAAAAAAAATTCCATTCTCTTGCCTATGGTAGATTCTCCTTGAATAAAAATATAAAAAATTTTTGAGAAAAAAAAAACTAGAGGCATACTTTCCTTCTGGGTTTGATTCCTAGAAAACAAGGATAAAATATTTTGGGAAAATAAAATATTCAAGGGTCCTTACATTCCTTTCTATGTTCAATTCCTTTTGGAAATAAGGAAAAAAAGGTTCGAGGGCATATTTAATTGAGCAATCAAGATATTTTAAAACAAACAATATCTTGTAATCAATCTATTTTTAAATTATTAATTTTATATAATATTATATTTTAATAATATAAAATAGATAAAATATAATAATTATTTTTTTAACAATGTGTGGACATGCTTTGCATTTTGGCCTAAACATGTTTTCCACTCAAGGCGAGACTAGTTTTTGTATTTTAAAACATTTGGAGTTACAACTTGTGATGCCCCCAGCCCAGGGGTGTCCCGTTGATAACAGTCCCGACTGCGAGAATACTCGTGGATCGGGTAACCCGACACCACTCCTTGAAGGCCGGGCGGAGACTCCTTTGTGCGGGGAGCTCTGCAAGGTACAAAACCTGTCTGACCATTTTGGGGATACACATGGTCCATATACAATTTAAAATGAGTAAAAATGGCCTTGGGCCCGTACATCAATACTCATAAAAAAATACATCAACTATATACCGTAGTTGAGTTAATAAATCACTCTTAATTCAACATATATTAAAATTACAACATTCTAATACATGTTATACAACAACATCAAAACTCTGATCGGCTTTCTTCTCAGCGGCCTCTAATGAGTGCCGCCTTCCCCGTCTACTCCCTGTGCACAGAAATGGTGATCCCTCGGCAGGTGAACAAAGCCCGATAGAGATAATTTCTGCATGGAGTTTACTCCCCACCTAAGTGCACATGCATGGCAAACAATCACATTCAAGCAATTTCATGAACCTACTCGAATGTCTACATGCCATGAATGAGACTCGACTCACCATGCCCCCTGTACCAAGCTCTCGCCGGCTCCATCACTTAATATGTCATTGAGTAATATATCCCGAGTCACTCACCGACTCGTCTCACATGCATATGCTAACTGTGACAACTGTCACTGGTATTACCAATGACCCAAGTATCGAGCCCTCACCGGCTCCATTACCCAATGCAAGTATCGATGGAAGCGACAAATCCCAGTCGATCCAGGCTCTATCCTGACCGAAGTCTATGTGATAAACATGATAGTGTGTCTTCTTTGGGCAACATAACTTTTCGGGTGATACCGCGGAGTCTCTTACACCACTCTGAGAACTATGATATCGCGGTCTGCTAGCTTTATAAACCTCGGTTCTCCTTGACTCCTCAAACATGCATTTTGCCATGAATGGCAGATTTCAATAAAGGTGTTGTTTTTTGCTTAGTGGACAACCCTCCAGATATAAATAGTGAGCTGAGACTGATAATCTATTTTGTGGACAGCCCTCCGATGTATCAATTGAAGTGGAACTCAGGCAGTTGATATTATATGGACAACCCTCCGATGTATACCAATTGGACAGACACCGACGATTGATATTATATGGGCGACCCTCCGTCTTCAGCCAGTGAGACCGCGCCCGATAAATAATATTTTTGTCAACCCTTGAAAACAATTCTCTTGAAACCACCTCGCATATTGTTTCTAGAATTTGCCCCGATTGCATATGAGAAATGCAATGAGCCATTTCCATTTCCTTAACCGTGCGACTCATTTGGACGTTGTCCACATTAGCAGAACCCGCTCAATCAACACCATACGCGGTGTTGATCCTGGCAGAATGTACTCACGACACACCATCGAACACCTAACACAATGTCGATCTCAACTGTGCACTCATACCCATGTTATCGCGATGTTTTGTGCATGTATAATGCAATTATGCCATTGCCCTATTCATACCATGCTACATATATAATGAGAACTATATGTTGCATACTCATGCATATTTATCCATGCATCATTTGGACATTCATCATTAAGGTTCATACAAATTCCAAATCAAACATACTAATTCAAGCATACTTTGGACATCACAAGTCACTACCACCCGGGTAATGACACACATAAATCCCTAGACTACAGTGATGACCTGGTTGTCGACCAGCCTCGACAAGCCATGTAATGGCCTCAATCATGTACAACTATGTGTCATTTATTTTTCACACAATGACACACGAACCACTTTCAGATCCATATTATTCACTTTCCATGACTAACACACAAATTTGTGTGTTGTGTTGAAAGTGAATAATATGATCGAGTGACCAGGTGTCGGCGAAAATAAATGACACGCCTGAACCGCTGCATGACAGGCCATTACATGGCACTGACGAAGAGCTGACAAATGAAGACTATGTCATCACTGCTTCCAAAAATTATGCTATCAGCAAAGTGGCAAATGACTGTATTCTCGGTATGCTATGTTTGTTGAAACTATATAGTATATAATCCAAACGACATGAGTATGTATGTTGTAAGACCAGAGAAATTCAATTTCACCGGAATAAGGGGCAAATGGCAATTTCGATTACAATTGTAATTTCGATTGCAAAATTAGCAATTTAGGTTAAAAATCTAGAATTAATTCTCTAGATCTCGGATGGTAAACGAGTTGTACCGTTGGAATCGTTTGTAATCCTAGTTAACACGTAAAATTTTGTAATTTTTAGGAGGAACTGATGGGAGTGGCGCGTTTTTAGAGGCATTGATGTTTGGTGTCGTAAATCGATTTTCGATGAGACGAAAGGCACATATAGCATGTACTCATGTACCATAAGTGGTATGAGTAGAGAAATGATGAAAATGGACGGCCGAGATAGTGCCGAATATCAAATCTGGAAATGAAGGGACATAAAGGTCATTTTTGAAAGTTTAAGTCACTAAATGACAAAAACTCAAATAGTGCTTCATCTCCCACATTTCAAAAGCCTAAAAAACATGATTTGAAGGAGGCTGCGGAGTGGCGAAAATGGTGGGGGGTTAGAGAAGGTCTCTACATTATATGTCTGGGTTACGACAAATCAGCAGTTGGCGGTCTTCGGGGCGAGAAGGAAAAACGTTCTACGTGGGGCAGACTACGTGTGGACTCCGGGATCGGGAGTTTCTTCAAACTCCTTGAGGTAGGGGTTTCTCCCTACTTGGGTTTTACACTTTATTTAAGTGTTTTTCGATGTTTCGGTTAGCTTGAGGCCGTGAGGGCAATTTGATCCCGATCCCAAACTTGGGACGGGTGCTTAATTTATTTGAGATTTTTATGGCGTGACTGTCAGAAAGTTGGGGGCTGTTTGTGTGGAAATTTTGCATTAAAATGCATGCTTGATATGGCGGTCGGGAATGGGTACGTTTGATCGGTCCCCCGAGCATAGAGTAGAATTATTGGAATTTTGGGAGCCGTTTGGGCAGTGCGGAGCCTTTATTATGGACTGCTATGGGTTCTTTTGTGATAATTTATTGAATAAATTATGCTTTGGTGTTTATAAGACCGGAAATGGGTAAGAAATTCGGTTCCAAAAAGTGAAACCGAGGTTGGACAAGTGGGCTGCCATGGATGACCTTCTTGGAGTTTCGGAATTTGATTAAAAATCAGTCTCGGGTTTGGTAATAGTGGACCAAAACCGTCCTTATGTTGTGTGGTTAAATTGTTAGAAAGAGCCAAACTTAGTATGTGTGTGGAAATAGATAGGTTAAAGAATGATATTATGAAATTGCTCAAGTGAGCTAGTTTGAGGAGTTGATTGATCAAAGAAATTAATAGGTTAAAACATAAATTTAATGTGTTGATATAAGGACAATTATATGGAATATTATTGTGGGTGTAGGCCATTGGAAATGGAATAGCGATTAGCTCAAGTGAGCATATTTGGGAGTTGATCCATATTGTTGAATTACATGTGTGTAATTGTAGTTGATTGAAAATATGCATATTGACATATTGTGTAAATGATTTTTAATGGCATAATGCATTTTCATATCTGCTTTAGGTAACCACCTAAATTAGGTGTGAGTGCATGACAAGGTATTTTGTAAGCCCGGATATGGTTGCGAAGAATTTCACAAGATGATATTCCGGAGAATTGGGTTGGGAGATGGTGAGATCATTTCGGATAGGGACCATGGCTGTTTGGGAAAGCTCTGACGATTCACCTCGGAGGGTAGTCCCATATTTTTACCGACACGTTCGGTAGTGTATTTTCAAGAACAACGGGTTTTGTTTTGAAATGATTATTTTCTCGCATACGAGCTTAGGCAAGTGTGAAGGTGAGGAGTCGGTGAGGACTCGTGGCATGGGGTGATCATGTGTAGACATTCAAGTAGGATCACGTATTTACTTACTTGAGGTGTGTTTACTTAGGAGCATTGCGAAGTACACTTAGGTGGAGGGAAGTAACCCATTTAGAGATGATTCCACTGCGGGCTTTAGCTCACCTGTCGAGGATTTATTTTTCGAATTACGGGGGAGCACTCGAGAAGACAATTCATTTTGAAAAACCCCGAGTTCATGATTTTGATGGTTTTTGGACATAACATGTATTAGACTTGTAGATGTTAATATATGTTTGTATAAAGTGTAAATCAGCTATTGAATTATTAAGGGAGATAATTGGAGAATAGTTGTGATATTTGTTTGATGAGTATTAGTTATGGGCCCAGTGGCATTGTGCATATATTGGGCTTGTTTGGGACAGTGTGCGAGTTTATACAAGCTTTGTATTTGGGTAGAGCTCGTCTGAATGAGGCATTTCGCCAGATTTTACGAAGTGGGGCGTCGGGTAACCCGACATCCACTTGTATTCCGCGAGTTGACGGGTAGTCAACGGACCCCCGGGTTTTGGGGCGTCACATATGCACATTTAGTTCTCATTATATATGTAGCATGGTATGAATAGGCAATGGTATAATTGCATTATACATGCACAAAAACATCGCATAACATGGGTGTGAGTGCATAGTTGAGATCGACATTGTGTTAGGTGTTCGATGGTGTGTCGTGAGTACACGGTTGTGGATCAACACTGCGTATGGTGTTGATTAGTGGGCTCGGTTAATAGGACAACGTCCAAATGAGTCGTACGGGTTAAGGAAATGGAAATGGCTCATTGCATTTCATATGCCAGAGGCACCCCAGAGAAACGATATAAAGGTGGTTTCTTAAGAGAGAATTGTTTGAAGGGTTGACAAACAATAATGTATTTATCGGTGTGTCCCACTCGGCAGCCGGAGGGTTGTCATATAATATCAATCGTCGGATGCGTCCAATTGGTATACATCGGAGGGTTGTCCATATAATATCCGATCGTCGGTCACGCCCAATTGATATACATCGGAGGGTTGTCATGAAATAGATTATCAGTCACATCATGTTATATCGAAGGGTTGTCCACGGTTAAAAACAAATACCTTTGTTTGGAAATGGTTTTTCATTCATGGCCGGGAATGCATGTTTGAGGGAAGTCGGTGAGAGCTGAGGCGTATGGGTGTAAGAAGACCAGCGATATCATAGTTTTGTGGGTGTAAGAGAGACACAACGGTATCACCCGGAAAGTTATGTTGCCCAAAGAAGACACACGGTCATGTTTATCACATAGACTTCGGGTTGTGTGATAGGAGTCGGGATTGACTTGGGATTTGTTGCCCATTGATACTTGCATTGGGTAATGGAGCAGTTGAGGGCTCGATACTTGGGTCATTGGTAATACCAGTGACAGTTGTCACAATTAGCGTATGCATGTGAGACGAGTCGGTGAGTGACTCGGGATATATTACTCAATGACATATTGAGTGATGGAGCAAGCGAGAACTCGGTACATGGGGCATGGTGAGTCGAGTCTCATTCATGGCGTATTAGACATTGATAGGTTCATGAAATTGCTTGAATGTGATTGTTTGCCATGCATGTGCATAGGTGGGGAGTAACCTATGTAGGAAGTGTTGTATCTCTACTTGGGCTTTTTGTTCACCACTGTCGGGGGATCACCATTTCGGTACGGGGAGAGATCGGCGGCACTCATTAGAGGTGGTTTGAGAAAGAAAGCCGACTTAATAGCTTTGATGTTGTTGTATAACATGTATTAGAATGTTGTAATTTTAATATGTGTTTGAATTAAGAGTGATTTATTAACTCTTGAACTATGGTATATAGTTGATGTATTTTTATGAGTATTGATGTATGGGCCCAGTGGCCATTTTTACTCATTTTCAATTGTATATGGACATATTATGGTCATTTAAATGGTTGGGACAGGTTTGTACCTTGGGTAGAGTTCCCCGTACAAAGGAGACTCTTCTGATTTTCATGAGTGGTGTCGGATTCTGGGACATCCACAGTATTCTAGCAGTTGACAGTTTATCAGAGGGGCACCCGGTTTTTAGGCGTCACACAACTTATTTTATTTTATTTAAAACTCTAAATGTGACTCATAATAGGAAAAGCAAGTCTATGAAAACTAAGTCTAAGTCCAGGGGTCAGGTTACCTATTGGGAAGATACGGTGAAAAGCTGTAGCACCCCCTTTAAGCCCCTAAAAATTGGGTCTCTAATAATCAAGTTAAGGCAAGTATGTTGCACCCCTTTAAGCTCCTAAAAATTGGGTCTCTAATAAATAAGTTAAAGGCAAATTATGTCAGGCGATTAATCAATCCCTAACGATACAGAAACAAACAACAATTATAACACTAGAGCACATAAAACATGTAATAAAAAAAAGCAGCGAGATCCAAATGAGGTAGAGCGTGTACCTTAGCGGCGGGAGTCCAAGAGCGCTATCAATTGAAAACCAAGTTGGTGCGATATGAAATATAGAAACATTCATGATTAAAATAGAAAACCAAATTATAAACAAAGCGTAGGGTATTTAATGAAAGGATTCATGAGATCTCCAGACCCACGACGAAGCCCATTTATTTAGCACGAGTCGACTTCACATGGTTCATTTATTGGAATTATAAAGTAAACCTTGCTTTGAGAATTTTTAAAATTAGGTTGAAAATACAATTTTGAAAAATGAGGGAGATTTGACTTGAGGAATTAAAGAAAGCGAGAAGTTTTTATTTTTGAATTCTAAGAATTTTCTACAAATATATGAAAAAAAAATAAGTTTGAATTTTTGAAATTAAAATTTTATTTATTTATTTTTAGAAATTAGAAAATTGTTTTGTTATTTTTGAAATTAAGAACAATGATTTTTGAAAAAAAATTAAAGCCCGATAAGCGATAAAAGTTAGGGAATGATGGATGTATTCTGGCTAGGGTGAAGTGGCCCGGATCGGTGAAATTTCAGCCCGACCCGCGGAATTAGAGTAGTGATTTCATTAAATTGGCTTTGAGAAAAAACCGGGGCAAAGGCTGGCGACCCAATATCTTTGACCGGTATGTGCTTGGAGCCCGACCCGGCCCGGCCTGCCCGAATTTTTTTTGCCTTTAAAAGACTATTTGGCCCGACCGGCCCGGTTTTTAGGGCGGGTTGGGCTACTAAAAGTTGACAGAAAAACCGGACCCAATTTTGGCCCGGCACGTGTGGTGGCCCGGCCCGGTCCAGGCTGGCTTGTGGGTGCGACTCTAATTCTGGCAGGTGGATTGCTTATCTTTTAAAACCCGAGGCTAGAAAGATGGGATTTTTACAAATATATATTTGTTTAGAAAACAACATAGTCTAAATATCAAATAGATGTCCATAATAGCATATTAGAAACATATATACAAGTAGTAAAGGCAATTGATAGGATAATAAAATAATAGAAACAGTAATGAACCCGAATTAATTATAAAAGCAAAATACCATGATAAATGTGCCGTAGTAACCTAAACTACGGGAGCGAAAAATGATCTGAAACACGGACTAAAATTATATGAAAAAAAATTGATACAAGCACTTAAGAGATCAACGACTAAAATAAAATAGAAACATTAAGTACGAAAGTGGAATATAACTTTAGAAACTATGACATGAGATGATTGCAATGAACTGAAGTATAATGAGATTGCAAGGACTAAAGTCGACAAATCAATTATTAAATCAACCTAATAGGAATTTAATGAAACTAAAATTAGGCTTAAATTACCATGCAAACATTTGAATAAAAAATAAAAATAAAGAAACCATGTCCAATCCGTCAATGAGAACTCATCTTGAAGGAAAAATTTAATTAAAAAAAGCATCACACACCCAGATCAACACTCATGTCTCCTGTACCTTTAAAAGATCAATAAAATCCTTAACTCAATATCCATGACATGCGTGCAAACCAACCAACCGATCAGATTGGTCGAATCAACATCCATGATATGTGTGCTTACAACAAGTACTCATCATAAATGTTCAACTCCGTAATACCAGCATTCCAGTAAACGTTCCAAATAACAATGATGAGAGTGATGGTAAAAATCAAATACCTCAGAGATGAAGGTTGTAGCGCACCTATGAGAGATCCTCCAACCCGTGTTCGACTACTCAGACAAGCCCTCGTCCCTCCCTCTTCTCTGCTTCAGGGTCTCTCTTAAGTCGGCTCCTACCTTCGTCTGTCATCTCCATCCAAAACAAATTTCTTAACTTACGATAGATCCATAGTATCCTACTCTCTGCCGTCTCTCCTTGCTCTTATTTGTGTATATAGGAACTCCCCAGAAACCTAACTCTAAGACTACCCAAAAAAGAAAGGATGATCACCTTCCAAAAGAAAAAAGAAAATAAAATAATAATAATAAAAAAAAGAAAAATTCAATCAAATAAAATCAAAATCTAATAAATAAAATAAAGAGTAAATAAATAAAAAAGAAATTATCCCAAATTTAGGGTGCCACACTCACGTAATATCCAAACCCCTTCTTCTCTCATTTCTCTTATTTCTAATGTATGAACTCTCAAAAACCTAACTCTTAAAACTACAAGAAAGGATGATCTGCCTCCCAAAATAAAAAATAAAATAAAATAAAAATTAATAAAAAGAAAATCAATCAAATAAATCAAAAATCTAATAAAATAAAATTAAAGTAAATAAAGAGTAAATAAAAAAAAAAATTATCCCAAATTATTCTATAATTTCATATATTACCTATAAATAAAATAAATTATTTATCTAAACTATTAGAAATTTGATTTCAAATGAAAATATTAGCAAAGAAATATTATTAATTCTAAAGAAAATTTCTTTCAAATAGTAAAAAACCCAAATACTCCCTAACAATATTAATTTTAAATAAAATGTTATTAATTCTAATAATACTATTAGCAGTTGCTTTGCAACGTTATTTAAGAAAATAATTTTTTATCAGTTTTCAAGAGATAAGCAGTAGACATTGATAGGGTTTTAAAGTACTTTCAATAAATGTAATAATTTCATTTTCTAAAACTTTCGAATTCCTAGAATTTCTTAATATCAACATTTCTAAATTAATTTTTCGATTCTATTTTTAAATTTTTATGATGCTAATTTTCAAATTTTAGTGATAAGGATACCCATAGAAATGGGTCGACGTTTCCAATCGCCGGCCGAGAGCAATGGGGTCAGTGCCGCCGTGTCCTCCAGCGTGCGACCCGAACGAGAGGCCCGACTCATTAGGCACGAAAACATGGATTGAAAGAGCAGGGAAGACATGCTTTCGGCGGAGTCAACCCATATCCTCGATAACGAGAAGATAAAATATTCCCTAAAAGATATCCTCAATCAAGTCTATTATAAAGGAAAGAAAAAGCAATGAAGACCATCGGTTGGACATTCTCTCATGATAAAGAGGGAGTTATTCGAATAAACTCTTTTGACTAATCCATCCACTAAGTCTAAGGCTAACTATATGAGGAAACATACCCCCGATGGGAAGGGACTCCTCGTCATCGTCCGATGGATGAATATCCATTATAAATAGAAAGCGGCTCCACCACCGAAGATACGTCAATACTAGGCAATCTAAAGTATTCTCTGCTTTTCTCTCGAAAAGAATCGACTTGGGCATCGGGCGGCCACGGCGAAGCAGCCGCAAGCCCTTCTTCGCTAGGTTCTTCTTGCAGGAGAGTGCAACATCCAGAACCTGCCGATCAGTAGCATCCCTTCCCCAGGCCCGACGACGCACGGCCTGCGGACCATCGGAGATAAAATTATCGGTCGAGAACAGGGCGATCCAGCCCCGAGATCCTCGACCGCCCGGCGAAGCCGGAGGTCATTTCGGCGAGCCTACCTGCGGCTCGGTGATTCCGGTTGAAAAAGCATCATCGGTTGGCGCCGTGCGGCCAGGAGCGACTATTCTTACACAAACATAAGCGATTTCGATTCGCGGTAAGGTATCAACTAGGAACCTGGCGGGAAGCAGCGCTAATCACGCAAGGATGCGAACCCACCCGGGAGATACAGGCGGGCGCGGGACGGCCCGAAGCGGTCGGGCTAACACAAACGAAGTGGAAGCGCTCCGCCTCGTCAATCAGCGCTTGGTAGAGGAGATAGAACAACTCACGGGAATGAATACGGTACCCGAGAAGGGCGGCAGGACTGCAGGTGCAGCGTTCCTCCACGCGAGGGGCGGCCGCGGCTATGGCATTCCGAAATGCCGAGCCGAGGCGGAATCTAGTCAAGCCGAGCACGACCACAACCTTTAGCCGGTAGGGAGAGGCGGTCGGCGCCGGTACACGGGAGGGCGTGGCGAGAGCGGAACCTGACATCCCAGCGGACACGAGGAGCGGGCGTGGGAGCAAGATTGGGGACCTCGGCAAGAGCTAAGCCATGTAAGGAGGTGAGTTGGGGCGCACGAGGACACCATGGATACCTTGGTGCGGCAAGCAGAATCACCTTTCACCCACGAGGGTGCTAAACTACCTGGCTCCCGGCCAAATTCGGGATGCCTCGGGGGTGGAGTCGTTCGGTGGGCGTCGAATCGATGGAGTCATCTCAATACCTGAAAGTGGAGATGGAGTTGCATGGGTATCCAGACCCCGTTCGGTGCAGGGCATTCGCCACCACCTTAAAAGGCCCAGCTATGGCCTGGTTCCAGCAGGGAATCCCTCTTGACGTTTCCTCGTTCGAGAGGGTATCAATCGCGTTCGTCTCCCACTTCATCGGGGCTAGGACATACAGGAAGCCGAGCTACCATGGTTGTGAGCATCAGCGAGAAACACGGGGAGAATTTAAAAGTCATATGTACAACGGTAATGCCGAGTCCTCGAAAGATAGATGTACGTGAAGAAGTCCCCCGACATCCGCGGCCTTCGTAAGCGGGGTTGGGATACAGTCAGACGTGTTCTGCATCTGAAGAATCCTCAAGCTAACATGGTAGAGGTTCTCATGGTGAAAAATATAAGCGAGGAGAAGGGCCCATACGTCAAGGAAAGTTCTTCCGCTAGCAAAAAGACAGCAGAAGCGACGGGGCGGAGCCACAGCGAGGCGACCCGGAGAAGTTCTCAGGGGGCGGGGCGGGAGGCGATCTCCCAAGGCGAGAAATCTTAGGGACCGCTGGGCGCAGCGTCGAAGGCGACGACGCTGTCGCCTCGGCCACTTCACTCCCCTTGGCAGGCATCGGTATCGCAGGTTCTGCATGAAGTACCGAAGCGAAGCGATTCTAAGGTGGTAAGGCCGCGGATGAAGTCAAATCCGTGGGAGATAACTCAATCTTGTGAGTTCCGCAGGGACTATGGGCATCGCTTGCGGACATTTGTATACGGTTGAGAAGAGATAGATTATCGATCGTAGCGGATATCTACGGCGTTTCATATCCTCGGGGAACCAAGCTCAAGACCAGACCCAGAGGCAGAATCGAGGCCGGCTCGCCACCACCTCGTCGGTGCCGACCAGCGTGTTGGCCTGGAAATCCACGCGTGATCGGAGGATTTCTTTGGAGGGGAGAATCTAGTTCGGCTCGGAAGGCCCACTTACGCAGTATAAGATCGGTAGACTTGGGGGAGGTACAGTCAGTATCTAAAATACCGCGAGTCGACACCACTATCATTCTCGATTCGGACTTGGAAGGGTGTCGAGCACTTGTGACGACCAGTTAATTGTCCATGTGTTGTTAATAAATACAACGGTCCATCGGTCCTAGTAGATTAATGGGGCTCGGCCGACATTATTTTTACGCTCGGCTAACCGACAAAATAAATTGGAAGAAGAAAAGCTAGAACTGTCAACACTCATCTCCGGGGTTCTCGGGAGAAAGTTATTTACCGTTAAGGATCGATCGACTAGTGCTAACGCTTGGGAGCCCAGCACGCGGCAGCGGCGGCGACAAGGTTTCTCATAGTGGACTCGATGACCTATAACATGTTCTTCGAAGCGAGACCCTCTCTCAGCGCGATAAAAGCCATCCCCTCGACATACCACACGGTAGTGGGAATTCCCGACAAACGGCGTTGGGACGGTTCGGAATCGGTGGCACGAGAATCTTTATCTGCCTGTATGAAATAGAAAGCGGTCGACAATGAGCATGGGTGAGCTTGATATGCGTGATGAAATTCCTCGGCCCGAGCCCTCCGAGGAAGAGTTGGAGCCATGCGTTGGATGGCGACCGGGCATCTTGCCTATATCGGCTCCAAATTAGCGAAGGCCTCAGGCCCCTCACGCGGTTCTAAGGCGGAACGGGGACATGCCATGGAAGCGGGCTGACATGGTGGCATCGACCCCACGGTCATCACTCTCGCAAGTTGAACACCAACCCGTCTCACAAGCCGATCAAGCAAAAGCGCAGAAGTTTCGCACCAGAGAGACAAAAGGCCGTAATAGAGGTGGCCAAAGCTCACTCCAGCCGACGTCGAGGAGGTAGAATACCCGGAATGGCTGGCCAATGTTGTTCTCGTCAAGAAAGCAAATGGCAAATGGCGGCTCTGTATTGATTTCACCGATATAAACAAAGCATGCCCAAAGGACAGCTTCCCCCTACCCAGGATCGACCTTATTGTAGATGCAACAGCAGGCCATGAGCTCCTTAGCTTCATGGATGCGTTCTCCGGTTATATCGGATCCGAAGCATGGACCACTGGTGACCCGGGAGAGGCGTCATTCATCCGCGGCCACGAGGGGGACCCTCTTTGTTGTCGAATATCTGCGTTTGGGCTTAAGAATGCGGGGCAACCTACGAGAGGTTAGTGAACCGGATGTTTCAAAGCAGATAGGTACAACAATGGAGGTATACATAGACGACATGCTGGTAAAATCCATTACGGTAGAGCCTGCACGTCGCTCACCTCTCGAGACATTCCGAGATCCTAAGGTTATAACATGAAGGCTTTAGTCGGCGAAATGCATGTGGCGTGTCGCGGGGAAAATTCTGGGCTTCATAGTCAACCACGGGGGGTGAAGCAAACCGGATAAGATAAAGCATTGCTGGACATGCCATCATAGTCGGGACAAAAGGAAGTACAGCGAAGTTGCCGGGGATCGCGAGCTCTAGAGTGGTCGGTGTCGAGGGCAAGTGACAAGTGTAACCTTTCTTCCAAGTCTTGGCCTTTCAATGGGACCGAGAAATGTGAAGAAGCGTTTGTAGCCTTGAAAGTATGCTTGAGCTCGCCACCCATTCTAGTAAACCGGTAGAAGGAGAAATCCGCACATTGTATTTAGCGTGTCGATTTCTGACAAGCGCGTGCACGTTAGAGCGAGGCAGTGCGGCACCAGTCTACCCCTCTTTGCGGTCGAGCCACGAGGGGCGAGGAGAGGTATCCAAAAATGGAAAAAATTAATATTAGCTGCAGTGACGCGGCTCGGAGACCGTCCTTATTTCGGGCTCACACCATAGAAGTCGTAGAATACCCCACGTGAGCGGGTATTACATAAGCCGAGAGGTCTGCGGGAGGTTGATGAAATGGGCCATGGGGTGAGTGGTCGACATTCGGTACAAACCAAAAACAGCCATAAAAGGACAGATTCTAGTGGGTTCGTCATGGAGTTCGCCCCGATGAAACTGTAGAGGCCCACCCGATCAAGGGACGACCTCCCGTATGGAGCCTCGAATGCCTGAGGGCGGAGGCGAGGAAGCAATCGACCTCGCGGAAGGTATAGACATTGAGTATGCGCTCGGGTTTGGGTTCACGCACTCCAACAACGGGCTGGTCACGAGGGCGTGTTGGGCCTCAGCCTCAAGCTCATTCGTGGGGTGAATCAGCTGAGAGGGTCTATAGCGACTCCCGGTGGTCGGGGCAGTTGAGAAGACACATCTGAGGCCAAAAGTGAAAATGATTACGTATCTTAGCAAAGTCATGATTTATTAAAAAGTTTGTATCGGTTTAGATCCGGTGTCCCGAGCGGCGGAGAATTCCAGCGCCCGGCCAGCTTTGGCAAAGCGGCGGCGACGCGCGAGGAGCACATTGGGGGATCGACGCCCATCGAATACCTCGCAGAGCCCTCCGTTGACCCTTACGGCATAATAGTCGCCACAACAGCGTCCGTACCAAACTGGATGGACCCTATTTGGGATTACATTAATGACGGAACCTTACCAGACGACCCCAAGGAAGCGGCAAAGATAAGAGTGAGATCCTCCAGGTTTACCAATCACAAGGGGAGCCTCTACAAACGAGGATTCTTCACACCGCTTCCTAAAAAATGTATCCTGAAGACATACTTGAATATGTGCTAAGAGAAGTGCATGAAGGCATATGCGGGAACCATATCGGGGCTCGAACGTTGGTCGGAAAAATTTTGAGGCAGGGATACTATTGGCCCACAATGCTCAAAGATGCAACCAACTTTGGTGAAAAGATCACGAGAATCTGCCGAGAACACGGCTAAAAATATCACGCCTCCCGTGAGAGCCTCGACATCAATCACCCGACCCCCAGCCTTCGGCGATGGGGTTGGACATATTAGGGCCCTTGCCCATGGGCAAAGGCCAATGTAAATTTATAGTCGTGGCGGTAGACTATTTCACGAGAAGTGTTTGGGCGAGCCCTTAGCCACAATCCTGAAGCGAGAAGATCTGCCAACCGTATGGCGAAACGATCATATGCAGATTTGGTGTCCACGAGGGCCTTGATCTCGAATGTGAGGGTTCGACAAATGAGAATTCGGGGACTTTTGTCTTAGAGCTCGGAATTAAAGTACTATTCTTCGCCGGCTCACCACGGATCAAATGGACAGAAGCCGAGTTACCATCAGAACCCTCAAGACAGCCTTGAAAACCAAGCTTTGGAAGAGTTGAAGGGGAGTTGGGTCGAATACCTCCCTGAAGTACTATGGGCCTATCGGACGACACGAAGTCTAGGCTTGGCTTAGGGAAACTCCATTGCCCTAGCTTTTTGGCACGACCGGTAGCCCATGTCGGATTAAGAGTAAAGTCTCCCAGAATCGAGCTAGCCTCGGAAGAACAAAACGATGAGGCCCTGCGTCTGAACTTAGAGCTCTGGACGAAGCGTGAGAAGAAGGCGGGTTCAGCGGCGTCTGAGGAGGAATACCAAGAAGACCGCTAGGCACTACAACAAGAGGTCGGGCCCGAGAAGTTCGTGCCGGGTTTGGATCTTGAAAAAAGCTACTACCACGCAAAGGAAAAATCCAGCACATGGGAAGTTAGGCCAATTGGGAGGGCCCTTATATTGTATCTCGGGTCGTCAGACCGGGCAATTATGAGCTCCAAACGAGAGGGAAGGAAAATTTTCACGACATACATGGAATCGCGGAACATCTTAGCGCTTTTATCGGTAGGCCTCAGTTCGCAAGAAGGCCTTACGATTCCTGGGTGACAAGTGGGGCGAGCACTGGTTGTTTATTTCGACGTCTCAAACAGGTCGGGCATGTAAAAAATAAATATATATACACAATGGAAATTTCATAGAAATAAAAGTGCATCTTTATTTCAAGTCATGGTTGGATACAATCAATGGTGTCTCGAATTGCATCTGTAGAGCATACGGTACAAGCGAGTTCCTCTCCATGCACTCGGTACAAGCAATGCCTAAAAAAAAAAAATTAGGGAGAGCCAGGAAGGGGAGGGAGCGAGGGAGAAAAGATAAGGGGGTGAGGAGGAGAGAAAGAAGAAGAAGCCGATTAGAAAGGCTGTGGAAAGAGAAAGAAAAGAAAGGAGGTATAGCAGAAAGAGAGGAAGAAGAAAGAATGAGGAGTGAGGTGCAGGGGCACCATCCCCCGCTCTAAGGCGCATTCCACCCCCAGCCGAAGCTAGGGGAATAACATGACTCCCATAAAAGGGGGAAACTAGGAAAAACACAACTCCCACATGGAGAAATTCGGGAAAAGCATGTTCAGGCGCGTCAAGAAACCCCAAGCGAGCAACCGAACATCAAGCATCCATCTTAAACTTCATCCGCCCGGTATGGAAAGAAGAAATCTTGGGCGTAAGGCACGGAAGGCAACGAGCTCTATTTATAGAAAGCGCCCGAGAGAACTTAAACCGCAGCCCGTTCAAATTCCTCATCAATCGGCATTAAATACGTTCACACCTTTTCAATAACTAAGGGATGCGCGTAAGGGATACGCGAAAGCGTTTCCCCCTCATAAAGCGCCTCTTCTCACGAGCGTCTTTCCCCACCAAGATGGATCCCAACGAAAGCGGTCGCCGCTTGCTTGTCTTTGCTGTCCCGCGGCCTTGTGAACCCGATTGCTCGCTCTGGCGAGCTCTACTCCCACACGGGCCACGCCGCTCGAGTGAACCGGCTGAGCTACATCGCCGGCCTTCTCGGCGCCGAGCCCGCGGCGCTCCCTCCCGGCGAGCTCACCTGCTCACTTGAGCCACGCCGCCTCGGGGGTCGGACCGGCTCGAGGGGCCCACATGTCGCCGCTCGGCCTCTCGGCACACGAGAACCCGCCTGTGCTCACTCACGGCGAGCTCACCTACTCGCCGCGAGCCCGCGCCGCGCCCTCGGGTCGGGCGGCTCCGGGGGCTTCCATCGCCGCCCGGCCTCGGCGCCGAGCCCCGCGGCGCTCACTCGGCGGCTGGCCTACTCCGCCCCTGACCGCCTCGGGTCGGGGCCCGGCTCGGCTACATCGCCACTCGCGGCCTCGGCGCCGGAGCCACGTACTCCTTTGGCCGGCCTCTTCCCATCACACAACATGAACGAGCTCTACTGTGTTACTCATTCTGACGAGCTCGTCCCATCACTCAGCATGGACGAGAACTACTTTACAATTCGCCCTGACGAGCTCATCCCATCACTCAGCATGGACGAGCTCAACTCAACAGTTTACATTGACGAGCCCCTCGCTGCACTCCAGACAGACGGGCTCCTTCCTACACATCATACTCGTCCCTCAACTCAGAATGGACGAGCTCCCTGCCACTGTCGGGGCAGGCCGCTGTGCTCCCAGGGCGGGCCCGGGGGCTCGCCGCCTGAGTGCCGTGTGGCTAAGCCCCAGCAGCGAGGCCGACGAGCTCCCTCTGCCCATCGGGGCCGAGCCCTTCGCGTATCCCAGCAGACGGGCTCCTCTCCCTACAAGTCTCATTGGCGAGCTCTCCACTAACACAGGCGGCCGAGCTCCCTCTGCTTGTCGGGGCGGAGGCCCTTCCACGTGCCTTGCTCCCGAACAGACGGAGCTCCTCTCTGGGAATCTCGTGTGAGCTCTCCCTTGGCCCGCCAGTGACGAGCTCCCTCTACTTCGGGCCGAGCCCTTCTTGCATGCTCAAACGGGACGGGCTCCTCCTACAGAGTCTCTGTGAGCTCTCCTTGGCCGCAGGCTAGACGAGCTCCTGCATCGGGGCAGGCCTTGGCTGTGCTCCCGAGCCAGGGCGGGCTCCTCCTACCAGTCTCATTGACGAGGTCTCGCGGCGCGGTAGGCGGGCTCCCTCTACTTATCGGGGCGAGCCTTGCTTGTACTCCAAGCGGGCCGGATACTTCCCTGGGTCTCATTGACGGGGCTCTCCCGCCCGGCCTGGCGGGCGAGCTCCCTGCCCTTGTCGGGACGAGGCCGCCGCTTATGCTCCGACGAGACGGGCTCTCCTCCCTCTGAAGTCTGGCTGAGCTCCCTTCCAACACGGGCCGGCCAGGCTCCGCTACTTGTCGGGACCGAGGCCCTTCCACTTTGTGCTCCAAGCGAGACGGGCTCCTCCTACAGAATCTCATTGACAGGCTATCCCGCCCGACACGGGCGGCCGAGCTCCCTACACTTGCTCGGGACGAGCCCTTCGGCACGTGCTCCAGCTTGACGGGCTCCTCCTGCAGAGGTCTCATTGTGGCTCTCCCTTCCAGCCACGGGCCCGGCGAAGAGCTCCCTCTGCCTCGGGGCAGGCCCGCTACTTTGGCCCGCCCCACACGAGACGGGCTCCTCCCTACAGTCTCTCATTGGCAGGCTCTCCCTCAGCCGACGAGCCCTCTACTTATCAGACGAGCCCTTCACTGGTGCTCCAAACGGCCGGGCTCCCTCCCTTACTGTCTCACTGACGAGCCTCCCTTCAACACAGCCGACGAGCGCCCTACTTATCAGATCGAGCCCTTCACTCGTGCCCAAACAGACGTGCTCCTCCCTACGTCTCATTGGACGAGCTCTCCTTCAACACAAAAAGCCGACGAAGCCCTCTACTTATCGACGAGCCTTCATCGTGTTTCCGTCGTACGGGCTCCTCCCTACAAGTCCTTACTGACGAGCTCTCCTTCAACACAGCCTGATCGTAGCCCCCTACTTATCAGACGAGCCCTTCACTGTGGCTCCAAATGCATTTGGCTCCTCCCTACAAAGTCTCATTGACGAAGCTCTCCTTCAACACAGTCGACAGCTCCTTCTACTTATCAGACGCAAATCTTCACTGTGCCTCCAAATCGTACGGGCTCCTCCCTACAAGTCTCATCGACAAGCTTTCCCTTCAATACGGGCAGACGAGCTCCCTCTACTTATCAGAATCCAGCCCTGATCGCACTTCAAACGCATCTGCTCCCCACTATCCCTATTGACGAACTCCCGAGACACACTCTCCTCCCGATGCGTGTAATCAAGCCTTAATCAACCACGCGCACGCCGGCAAACCCCGCCTGATACACTCCAACAGTGGCACGCGATCCAAAGGACGGATCACGCCCGGCAAGCCAAATCCGCCGAGGGTCACGTGACTCCAAACCAACAAAGTTTCATCTCGCACTAACGCGCTGGAAATCGTAATCCATTTATAAAAGTGTAGAGACAAGGCACTAAATTTCTTCGATCCTCGATTCAGAAGAAAAGCAAAGATAGATAAATAAGTAAATCAAATTCCTGTGTGGAGCAAGTATCTATTAAAGAGGGTCAACATAGATAGTAGGCCCCGTGGATCGACAAAAGAAAAAGAAAAACAAATCAGCTGAGACGAGCCGATCTCAAGTATCGCGACACGAAGAAGAACGAAGCGTGGCCTCAACGATGCCAGCTCGGGATTCATTTGTACTGAAGATTCCTCCGCCTCCCACGCCGGGAGGTCAAAGTCAAAATCCGCATCGTACACACACGACGTCACGAAAAGCAAGCCACCCGTAGCCCATCGAGCACCACCGGGTCCCGCACCGCATCATGCACCTCGCCCCTCCGAACAACCAAATCGTCAGCAAGGTGATGAAGTTCGCTATGTATCCACGGCACTCTTCGCTAGCCGTCCCGACAAGTCCACAGCTTCGTGAGGACTCACGCCGCGCGCCTGGAAGAACACTCGTCTCCAAAATCTCATGACGAGCACCAAGTCAAGCTTCTCCATTCCGTCCAAACTCGCCTGATCGCACAACTCCACTTGCATCCCGCGAAACGTCCCGAAACGACGTAGTTCCCTAACCAATCGGCTCATCTTGGGTAGATCGGCAGCCTCCGCCCCGAGTCTCAACCTAATCATCATGTGTAGCCTAAGCTCATCCCGAACTTTTCGAGTTTCTCCTCAAGAATACCAGTCGCTCCTGACCTCGCCTTCCCTATTTTCGGTCCGATCACGAGCTGATGAGGTGTGCTTCGTGATCCGACGCAAGTCTTCTATTTCTCCGTACATAAGCTCGCACCCGGGCCCCGCAGCCGTCCCGCCGTGGCTAAAGTAGTCACTTTCGCCTTATAAATTCGGGCGATCCTTACATGCTTCTCATTCAGTTGGGCTTTTTCGGCCAAGCCCTTCAAATGAGTGGCAGCCTGCAGGACAAACACAGAAGTAGAAGTCAACACTGAGCCAGCAAGGAAAGTTAGCATAATTATAAGCTTACCGAAGTAAGTCCCCGAAAAGACAAGGCCAAGGCCTTATCAACCTAAGAATCCCTCGACTCAACGCCGAATCTGAGGATGGATGAAACGGCACCACGAAAGTTCCGCATTGGGACAAAGAAAGAATCCTGATTTCATCAACCCTTATTCTGTTTCTTTCCTTCCTACCTCCTATCACCTTCTCAGAGATGACTGACTGTGGTCCTCAGAGCATTCCGTGACGGTTACGGGCAAAGCCGCCAACGGTTGGTCGTCGACTCAAGCCGAGGGATTCCCACCTCCGCGACGGGCCTCAAGAGGAAGTGAACGAAGAACCGGGGAACCCCTACTAATGGGGATGAAGACCGAACTGCCTGGACAAGGGGATCAAGGTGCTTCTAATCTCCGAACTTTGTTACTGACCGGTTGATCCTCTAGTGGAATCTACTTTCCTCCTCTTCGCACCCGAGGTTTCAGATATCCCTCCCGTATGAGCTAAAATCTCCTCGAGTAGGAGTGTACCCACAGCCCGAAAGAGAAAAACACCTTAGGTGGAGATGAAGGCCCTAAACGGAAGATTTTATGGACTTCTCGTAATCGATGAGCTGGGACATCCGACCTTAGTAGTTCCCACAGAGGAGCGAAAGGGTGCAAGGTAACACTCGGGCCAGCAAGAGCAACAATGCAGATCTTCGCTACTGCTTCAAGACGCAGCATCCGAAAAATATGAGGAAACTCAAGGTCGTGTGGATATCCAATCAACTTTAAATCAATTAAACCAAGAGTAAGTGATGATACTCATGAGGAGCAGCTATCGTGGGCACCCCACGCTCGGGTACGCCTAGGGTGTCTTCCTATCTAAAGAATCGTATCCCGCCTGGAGCCACTAACAAAGAAATACTCCGATTTCTTCCATGTCCCGACGAGAAGAAGAAGATCCGAATCACCAAAGGCCCCAGACGCCTAGGAAATAAATAAACCCTCGGCTGCACCGGCCTGATTAAAAGACGCAGGAGCAAAGCCACACTAGGGGACGCCAAGCCCCCCTATCTCTGGGTAAAAGACCCGTGCAAACCCACTAAAATGCCCCAACCATTGGGGGCCGGGCCTGGAAGGGCAGATATGAAATGTCAAGAACCCGTTTACGAAAGGGTGCAATGGAAAGCGGAGGTCAAGTATCAAAGGCGACTCGAAAAACATACCATTCGCACCCGAGGTAATGTAACGAGTCAAAAATCGAGACCATATACGAACACCAGAAGGGGCTCTGTGATCGCTCAACAAAAAAGTAGACTCATATAAAGGGCCAACACCGCTGGGCCCACTTTCACAGAATGCGCACGGCGGTAATCGAGATAGGGGTCCGAACCCCCAGGGATATTTGATCAAGTTTATCTTCCTTTTCCCTACCTAAGTGGAAGGAGCCCGAGCGCTGTGCCGTGGAGGCCCAACGACCGTCAAACAAGCTGAGACACCCCCACCGCTAGCCGGACCGCATCAATGCAGGAATCATCGCTGATGCGCAAAGAGGAAGAACGCTTGGGACCCATGGCATAAATCCAAAACGAAATCCGCATAACCGAACTCCTGGCCCGTCGTATCAATCGAAAGAAACACGACAGGACGGATGCCGCGGGCCCTGGAAAGAAAAGAAGACACCAAAAAGGGACCCAACACTGAACAGATAGAGCAAAAATCCAACGAAACGCAAGAACGCCAAGAAATATAAAGACAAAAGGGGGGAGTTATGAGGCTAAAGGAAGTCAGAACTAGAAAGGTCGACAAGAAACAAGGGAAAACAAGGGGAATATGAAAAACAAGCACGAAACTCGAAGAGCCATCATTAACATATGACGGCGGACAGGTTAATTAATCCACATCCGAGCAGACACGGGGAAATAACAACCGTCGCAGGACTAATCACAGCCCTTGCCCACGCAATCCGTACACAAGGGCTGGGGGGCAACTGATAAGGATATAGAAATGGGTCAAGCGTTTCAATCGCCAGCCCGAGAGAGCAATGGGGTCCGTGCCCCGCCCGTGTCCTCCCCACAAAGGCCTTCAAACGTAGGCCCAACCCACAGCCCAAAACATGGATTCGAAGAACAGAAGACCTATGCTCGCCAATAACCCATATCCTCCCAATAACAGAAGATAAAATATTCCCTAAAAGATATCCTCCAATCAAGTCCTATTATAAAGGAAAGAAAAAGCAATATCAGTTGGACATTCTCCAATAAAGAGGGAGGATTATTCCGAATAAACTCTTCACTCAATCCATCACTAAGTCTATGCCACCATGGTGAGAAATATACTCTAATGGGAAAGACTCGTCATCGTCCAATGGATGAATATCCATTATAAATACAAAGCCGCCTCCACCACGAAAGGCAATGCCAACTAGCAATCTAAGTATTCTTTTTCCTCTCGTAAAAGAATCTCGACTAGCATCTGAGCTGCCACTGGGCGGCCTTCGCCGCTTCCTTCCTCCTGGCTTCTTCAGAGAGTGCAACATCCGTAACTCCGCCGATCAAGAAAGATCCCTTCCCCAGGCCCGACGACGCACGGCCTGCGGACTATCGGAGATAAGAGTCCTCAGATCGAGAACCCGGGACGATCCGGCCGTCTCTTCCAACGCCTCCTCTCTCCTCCAGCTCGCCAGCCAGCCTCCAGTCCACTCGACGACCCCTACACGCTCCAGCCCAGTTCCGGTTGAAAAAAGCATCATCATTAGCAATTTCTCGAATTTCTCCATCTCCCAAAATTTTCAATTCTTATAATTCCCAGATATTCAAGCCTCTTAGAAAAATCTTTTACTTAAAATTTTCTAATTTTCCATAAATTTTCGCCTCCAAATCTTATCAATTTCAATTAATAAAATTACATACACATAAGTTTTTTGGTGTAAAACCTCAATAATTAATTTAGATAGGGATCAAAGAACATTTTAATTTGTTCAAAATTTCAGTAAATTAACATTGTTACTCAGGAAAATCTTATTTTTAAGATATACATCAAAATTTCCAACTCTACGTTCTCCGATCAATAAAAAAAGTTTTTTTTTTTTACAAAAACAACAAGGTAATTAAACTACAATACAGATCTAAAATATTAAGGTTATTTTATTTCGCTTAGGGTGTAAGTGTCATAAAGTTTCTTTTTAAGATTAGCTTTCGGAACATTTCATATAGTTTTTTTTAAGGTTAACTTTTTTAATTCGCTCTGTTTCACTTAATAAGTCATTTCAAATTTTTAAATGAAGTGGAGGATAAATCAAAAGGTTAGGAAACAATTTTTTCAATATTGGTATAAGGTTGTATAAAAGTTGTAAACTTCTAATTGAAAACAAATTGATTTTTATAGTCTTAAAAACTCATTATTGAATACAATGTGGTTTTAATAGACTTATACCTCCAAACTTTGTAATTCCATAATTAATTCTCTTAATCCAATACGCCTAAAGATAAGAATATTTTTTTATATTGTTTTTTAGTATAGAGAAATTGAAATTCTATTTTTTGGCTTTTATTTATATTTAATATTATATATATACGAAATCTATAGCGTGAAAATAAGAAATATCATAAATATAAAAATATCATAAATAACAAACATATTTTATATTAAAAATATTTTTATAATATATTGAAATAAATGTTAATAATAATATTAAATAAATAATATACTTTCAAAATATAATTATTAATTGAGTAAATATTCAAAAATATGGTTATAGTGGATAATTTAGTACCATCGAAAGTAAATTAGCTCAAAAAATCGAGAACAAATATAAAAGAAAAAACGCTACATGGGGAATGAGTCCCTGTTCTATAGTGTAGACAAGTTAATGCTTTCCTTCCCAAAAACAAATCCTCGTTGAAATCCAACTCCTTTTAAATATTAATTAGAGTTTTAATTCCCTCCCTAAAATGTACTTATCAAAAATTATATATATATATATATATGATATATATATATAGAGTATATATATATATATATATATGTTATTTGTTTATTTATTTATTTATTTATTTATTTACTGAAGTTTTCAAGGCTTTGAATCCTCAATGTTAGATATAGATACAAAAAGTGAAAGTGATGGATTTAGAAAAATAGCAAAAAAAGGATAAAAAATGTTAAAGAAAAATTATTTTCTTCTTTCAGGGAATCAAATATACCATAAAATAATATTTATTTTATTTATTTGTAAGGAATAAATACTTTAAAAAATATATATGATAAAATAAAATATTTAGAATTTTAATT
The DNA here is from genome assembly GCA_016808115.1 of Tetrastigma voinierianum. Taxonomy (NCBI): domain Eukaryota; kingdom Viridiplantae; phylum Streptophyta; class Magnoliopsida; order Vitales; family Vitaceae; genus Tetrastigma; species Tetrastigma voinierianum. The sequence goes on along the minus strand of JAEQBH010005621.1, from coordinate 154,810 downwards.
AATAATTAAATAACAATTCCCACTACCACAATAAAGCCTAAAATATATAATAATCTTTAATATTTCTTCAATGGAAAATTATGTTATAGTTTATCAATTTGATTATATTTAAAAGAAAGTTTATGAGGAATAGGCGTAAGTTAACTCATTAAAAAATAATTCCTATTAGGTATAGGAAACTAAGGGTTAACTTATTTAAAAATAATTTTTATTAAGTTGTTATCAATGTGTGAGGGAGTTCTGTTGCAAAATTTTATTTTAACAGCCAAATACCTAAAATATTTTGAAAGATTCATAAAAATAAAAATAGAGTGTATTCAAAAATATATATAACATGTTTGTACATATAACTAAAAATATAAAATTTGGAAATTACTATTATTTTAATTTTAATTTTATATTTATCTTTTACATTTTGATTTAGTATAAAATGTTTTTATTTCAAAATATTAAAATATAAATTGCAAAAATTATAAAGTATAAAATATTATTAAAATATTAATAATTTAGAAGATCATATGGGAAGAAGAGAGGTTAAAAACAACACCATCAAAGCGCTGCAAATTAACACATGCATCCTGCATTAGATTTGGAGACCGATCGAAGTGGGGCATGCGTTTGAGATAATTAGATCATATGTCTATCGATTTTCTGTTTGGTTGCCTTGGAAAACACATGAAAGAAAAAGATAGGAAAGGAAACTAAATCTTATATTAGTCACCCACTCACATTATCTTTTTATTATTTTTCCGTAATATAAAAATATTTGTTTAAAAAACATTTATAATATCAAATAAAGATAGAAGATTATCTAAAGTTATAAAAGTAGTGTTAGAATTAAATATCTTAACTTTCTTTTCATTTTCGGATATGTTTAAATATCTATAAAGTACATTATATAAAGACAAGTAAATACAGGTGATGTTATTTCCTTCCCAAATACAAACCCTTGTGGAAATCAAACTCCTTTTTAAATATTCATTAGAGTCCTAATTTTTATATTTATAAACTTTGAATAAGATTTTATTTGTTGTCACTGTAAGACCCGAGAAATTCCAATTTCTGGAATAAGGGCAAAATCGTAATTTTGATTACAAAATTGTAAATTACTTTAAAAACTGCGAATTAATTCTCTAGATCTCGGATGACGAAACGGATTGCACCGTTGGAATCGCCTCACAAATCTAGTTAGCACGTAAAAATTTCGCAATTTGTCGAGACGCTTCGAGTCGCACGCTGAGGCATCGCCGGTGCCAGAATCGATTTTCGATGCGATCAAAGGCACAAATAGCATGTACTCATGTACCATAAGTAAGGAGTAGAGAAATGATGAAAATTTGACGGCCGGTGTAGTGCGCTTCGAACATCAAACTGCAAAAGAGGGACATAATGGGTATTATGAGATTTGATCTAAGTCACTAGGTGCCAAATTAAGGAATAGTGATCATCTTCATTAAACCAATGGAGAGCAAACGTGGAGGCCATTTTCTGATGCAGCGAGCCCAAATTTGAGAGCTCTTGGTAGAGAAAGGTGGCTTTCTCAGGAAAATGAGATCCGAACGCCGTCAAGGCTTCGAGCAAGAAGGGAAACGCTCTACACGGAGCAAAGCACGCGTGACCCCGGTTTGCGAAGTTTTTGACAACTCCAAGAGGTAGGATTTTCCTACGGCGCTTTATCTCCATTTTTAAGGGTTTTTCCATGTTTCGTTATTTGAGGCCGTGGAACAGTTTCTTTGATCGGTCCCAAAACATGTGGGACCGAATTGTTAGAAATTCTTGGTGATTTTCTTCACCGTGACTGCCCAGAAAATTAGGGGCTGTTTGGGTCTTTTAAATTCCAGATTTTGCATTAAAATGCATGTGTTTGTATGGAAAAAGGCCGGGAATGGGCCGTAGGATCGGTCCCAAAACATGGGACCGAATTGTGGAAATTTTTGGAGATTTTGGGCTGTCCGTGAATGCCCAAACTGTCAGGTTGTTGTGTTAGAATTTATGGAATAAATTTATTTTCGTGATTAGAGACCGGAAACGGGAATGGAATTGCTCCACCTTCAAAGAGGAACCGTGTAGGAAGTGTGGCTGCCCGTGGGACAAAACCCACTTTATTGCTTTGGGACCTGTAAACAAATCTCGGCTTGTGATAAATGGGCTGAAATTGTCCATGTGTTTTGGTATGAAATTGTATGAAAAGGAGTGACTTTATCGGTGGTGTAGAAATCAATAGTTAATGCTTAATGAGGATTAATATGAGGTCACAATTATATGGAATATAATTGTGTGTATAGATGTCGGGAATAAAAATTGTGGATTTGCTCAATTATATGGAATATAATTCGTGAGCATAAATAATCGGTATGAAATTATGAATCGCTTCAATCGAGCTAAATCGATGCTTGATGTGCTTGAATTACATGCGCAGAATTGTGGCTGATTGAAAATATGCATATTGTCATATTGTGGGGAATGGTTTTGAAATGGCATAACGTGATTTTCATATGCACCGGGTAACCTAGGAGTTAGGTGTGAGTGCATGACAAGGTATTTTTATAAAACGGATATAGTTGCGAAGAATTTCAAAGTGATGATATTCTAGAATCAGCTCTGAGACGTGGGCCAACAGATCACTTTTAGATGAGGGACCGTATGATCAATGAAAGCTCACCAACCAATTCACCTCTGAGGGTAGTCCCATACTTTTACCTCGAATACTGCAGTATTTTCAAGAACAAAAGTTTTGTTTTGGAAAATGATTATTTTCATACGTGGCTTAGGCAAGTGTGAGTGAGTCAGAGGACTCGTGACATAAGTGATCAGATCAAGTGTAGACATTCAAGTAAAATCATGCATTTACTTGAGTGTGTGTTTACTTTGGAGCATTGCACTACACTTAGGTGGTGAGTACTTCCACTTAGGGCTACCCTCCCATCGAGCTTTTAGCTCACCCCGCCGTGGGACCCTTTATTTTTCGTACAAAGCAAATGCTCGGCATAAACTTATTTTGAGGTTGATATTGAAGAAGCCTAAGTTATAGTTTGAAGGGTTTGGACATAACATGTATTAGAATTGTAGATTTTAATATATGTTTGTGTTTGTATAAAAGTAATCAACTATTGAATTATTTGAGATAATTGAAGAATAGTTATACTAATTGGATCTTATGAGTATTGGTTTATGAGCCCAAGAGGCATTTTCACTCATGTCGGGATATATTGCACATATTGGATTGTTTGGGGACTGTGTATATGCAGGTACTAGATTTGGGTAGAGCTCCCGTACAAAGGAGACTCTCGCCCCGATTTTCTAAAGTGGCCGGGTGTCCTGGCCCTCCACTTCATTCCGGGTCGATCGGTAGTCAACTGAATTCCTGGCTCAAGGCCACAGCCTGGTATCGCAGCTGCATAATGACACCAGAAAGTATGCCGGGCATGGGCCTAGGATATGCAATGTCGCTAGTGTCATTAGGGATTAACAGGCTTGATATTCGATACCACCTTTCATACTGTATCGTAGCTTAGGCATACGAATACCTAGTGGAGCTCTGGGTTTGGGTATCCATCACCACTAGGTGGTATGGCGGGAGTAGTTTGCGAAACCTATGGATAGAAAATCAGCTTTCAGCCATAGCTTATTAAGAGCATCACCACTAGGTGTGGTTTGACGTTGAGTTTAGGTATGGATTACCTAGGAAAATCATCGGACAAAAACTAGGACACTACGCAAGTAACGTGTGTTGGATGTGTTTTTGTTTGATTGATGAAATGTTGTGTGAATGTTTGATGATTGGTGTGTATGCCATGTCATGTATTGTGTATGGTTTGTGTGCTTAGTGGTTAGCACCTAGGACAACCATGATGTGTTGGGAAGTTTTTAAGATGTTTTTACAGTGTGTAAAAACTGGAGCAAAAAGGAAAAATAAAATAATTTTTTATAAATTTATTTGGATTATAAAGAAATGAAAATAAATTTTATAAATTTATTTGGTTATGAGGTGAAGAAATTTAATTTTTAAGGTTTTACAGTGTAAAATTTAAGAAAAATGGGTTAAATAAATTTTTATAAATTTATTTGAGTATTAAAGAGTATGGAAAAAAAAAAATTGGAAAAAGAAAATAAATTTTATAAATTTATTTGGTTATGGGATGAGAAAAATAATTTTTCTAGGATTTTACAAGGTGTAAAATTGAAGAATAGAGAAAATAAATTTTTGTAAATTTATTTTGAGTGTAAAAGAGAAAAAAATCTCGCCTCAAAAGTGCAAATTATAAACGAATTGTGTTGTGAAGAAAAAAAAAAATTTTTATTGCAACCTTGCAATTGTATTGCAAGAAAGAGTGCTGGAATTTTTTTTATAGCAATTGTATTGCAATAGGAGTCTTGTTGGCTAGGTAATTGTATTGCAAGACAAGGATTTGTATTGCAACTAGGCTTGTTGGGTTGGAAAATTGTATTGCAATACAAGGAATTGTATTGCAATGAGGCTTGCAAGTAGGCTGGGTAAGTGTATTGCAAGAGGAGAATTGTATTGCAAGAGAGTGCATGTTGGCTGGAAAATTGTATTGCAATATGGTGGTGCAGTGGGATAGATTGTATTGCAATATAGAGGTGTGCAGAAAAAAAAAAATTGTATTGCGAGAAGGCTTGAGGGGTTGAGGATTGTATTTTACAATACATATATATTGTGACCAGGAGACATTGAAGAAGGGTATTGTATTGCAATATAATGGATTGTATTGTGACCAACAGTGGCATGCGGGTCAGCGAAACGATAACGATCCAACGGTCAGCAGTGAAACGGTAGCGGTCAGTGAGCGATGCGTTGACGTTGTATGAGCAGTAATTAGGAGAAAATTTTTTTTTTTAAAAGGCAAATAAAATAAAAGAAACAAAATTTTAAGGAAAATGGAATTTTTAAAATAAAATTTTGTTGATAAAAATGATTGATATATTGAATTATGTCTTGCATTGCTTATAAATGCAAGGACATAAAGCATGGTGTAATGCGTATAGGGAAGAAGAAAGGGTGAATGCCAAGGTTGGGATCGATGACCTTAAAGGGGATTTTGGGTCACTGAAAGAATAGAGGGCATAGAACCTTCTTGAAATAGATAAATTGAGTGGTGGAATTGCTTCCTTAGGAAATGAACGAGTTAGTTCATGGTTGTCAAGTCTATTAGTAATCAGCATCTGCATTACTAGTTAGACTGAAATAAAAGTTAAACGATTACCTTGGGAGCCCGGTGGGTGTGGTTATAAAGTTTGATCACGTCTGAAGCTTCTGACTTGGGCATTAAGGTTGAGGCCTTTAGAAAAGCCGTAATATGATGGAAAATTCTTCACTAGGATGTAGGGAGAGATTTGACTTTTCTATAGGTCGAGTTGCGCGTGAGACGTAATTGGACCTTAGGGTGGTAGACATGTTGGTGGTTGATGTCGAGTTCAGACATGGATGAGATATTAACCGCGGGTTTGTCGTGTCGATGACATACTTGGGTTGTCATGCAGACATGGTCTTAAGGAGTTAGGTAAGATTACATAGAGCACATGGTCGGATGTGTATGAGGCGTAGAATTTAGGACGAAATTCCTTTTAAGAGGGAGAGAATGTAAGACCCAGAAATTCCAATTTACGGAATAAGGAGCAAAATCAGTAATTTTGATTTAAAATTGTAATTACGGTTAAAAATCAGTAATTAATTCTCTGATCTCGGATGGCTGACAGTTTACTAAGTTAGAATCGTCTGTGAAATCTAGTTAGCAAGTAAAATTTAGCAATTTCTTGGCAGAGACCGGTCGGGTCGGCACGTTTTTGAACATCAGCGCTTGGTCTTAGTAAATCGATTCGATCTCGACGAAAGGCGCAAATAGCATGCTCATGTACCATAAGTGGTATGAGTAGAGAAATGATGAAAATGAAGCGACCCGGTAGTGCGGACATCAAATCACAGTAAGAGGGACATATTGGGCATTATGAGATTTGATCTTGAATCCATGGGTGCCAAATTAAGGGATAGTGATCATCTTCATTAAACCAATGGAGAGCAAAACGTGGGAGGCCATTTTTGATGCAGTGAGCTCCAAATTTGAGAGCTCTTAGAGAGAGAGTGGGCTTCTCTCTAGAAAATCGGAGATCGACTAGTTAGTGACCCGGAGCAAGAAGGGAAACGTTCTGCAGCGGAGCGACTGCAGCTGGACCCGGGTTTGCGAGTTTTTGACAACTCCAGGTAGGATTTTCTCCTACTTTGCGTTTTCTTCCCATTTTTAAGGGTTTTTCCATGTTTCGGTTGGTTTGAGGCCGTGAGGGGCCGTTTGATCGGTCCCAAAACATGAGATCGAGATTGTTAGAAATTCTTGGTGATTTTTCTCACCTCGTGGCCCTTGAAAATTAGGGGCTGTTTGGGTCTTTTAAATTCCAGATTTTGCATTAAAATGCATGTGTTTGTATGGAAAAAGGCCAGGGAATGGGCCGTAGGATCGGTCCCAAAACATGGGACCCGGTGTGGAGGCCACACTGGAGATTTTGGGCTGTCGGGTGAATGCCCGAGAGCGTGTGGGCTGTTGTGTTAGAATTTATGGAATAAATTCTGGCTGGTGATTAGGAGGCAGAGGGCTTCGGGGATAGATCGGTTCCACCAGGAACCGGTGTAGGAAGTGTGGGCTGCCCGTGGACAGCCCACTTACTCTGTTTTGGGACTGTAAAAACAGTCCCGGGTTTGTGATAAATGGGCTGAAATTGTCCATGTGTTTTGGTATGAAATTGTATGAAAGGAGTGACTTGATTTGGTGTGGTGTAGAAATCAATAGGTAATGCTTAATGAGGATTAACATGAGGTCACAATTATATGGAATATAATTGTGTATAGAGATGTTGGGAATAAAAATTGTGATTTGCTCAATTATGGAATATAATTGAGCATAGGCCATTGGAGATGAAATTATGAATTATTTCAGTGAAACCCAAGTGGAGTGATCTTGATGTGTTGAATTACATGCGTGTAATTGTAGTTGATTGAAAATATGCATATTGTCATATTGTGTAAATGGTTTTGAAAATGGCATAATGCATTTTCATATGCACTGGGTAACCTAGAGTTAGGTGTGAGTGCATGACAAGGTATTTTTATAAAAGCCGGATATGGTTCACGAAGGAATTTCAAAGGATGATATTAGGAGGAATTGGGTTGGGAGATGGGCGACGGATCACTTCGGATGAGGGACCGTAGGCTTGTTTTGGAAGCTCTGTAATTCACCTCGGAGGGTAGTCCATACTTTTCAGAATGCTTGGTAGTATATTTTCAAGAACAAAAGTTTTGTTTTGAAAATGATTATTTTTTCTCATCGTGGCTTAGGCAGAAGTGTGAGGTGAGTCGGTGAGGACTCGTGACATGGGGTGATCATGTAGACATTCAAGTAGGATCATGTATTTACTTCGGGTGTGTGTTTACTTTGGAGCATTGCACTACATATAGGTGGTGAGAGTAGCCCACTTAGGGCGATTCTTGAGCTTTAGCTCACCCCGTCGTGGGACCTTTATTTTCATGAGTGGGCGTTCGAGAAACTGACTTATTTTGGGTTGATGACTAGGAAAGCGGTTTGTGGCTTGATGGTTTGGACATAACATGTATTAAATTGTAGATTTTAATATATGTTTGTGTTTAGCTATAAAGTGCAATCAACTATTGAATTATTGGGAGATAATTGAAGAATAGTTATGATAATTGATCTTATAGTATTGGTTTATGAGCGAGGCAATTTCCTCATGTTGGGATATGTGCACATATTGGATTGTTGGGACGGTATATGCGAATGCCGTATTTGGTGGAAACTCCCAGTACAAAGGAGACTACTGCCCGATTTTCTGCAAAGTGGCGTCGAGTAACGGAAACCTCCACTTGTGATGCGGGTTGACGGGTAGTCAGGACCCCGGGTTTTGGGCGTCACGAAGCAGTATCGAGCTTAAGATATCACGATTACACAGTAGCATCTTTGGAGCATGGGCTAGGATATGCGGTTAATCGTTTAGTGCCCAGTTAGGATTACACGGTGCTTGATATACGATGCCGGCTTCACGGCAGTGTCGGAGCTTAGGTATCACGAATGCACAGGGAGCTCGGGTTTAGAGCCCAATTGGTAGTGGGAACTACCTCGAATGGGTACCTAAGCTCATGGTCCCAGGTTCGAACACGGAGACAAAAGAAACCCGTGAGCTAGGGGGATAGCACAGTGAATTGGACACAATACTGAAATGGGTGGGCGAAGTGAGGACTGTGATATAAGGCGCCTTTTTTGTAGGGCCCAGCACAGCCCTTTCAGACGAGGTGGTCAGCTCTGAGGAGTATCCCCCCCAGCTGTGAGGTTTCTTTCGCCTCAGGTGGGCTCGAGCACGGGACCATGAGCTTAGATACCCGTTCGGTGGTTCCACTGGCGGGCTGGTGGCTCAGGTTGGTGAGTGGGGGGCACCTCGATGGTATCTAAGCATGATCTGGAGACCAGCCCACCGGCGTGCTACAATGACAAGTACCTGTGAGGTGGACCACCCCTCAGTGTCGAGTGTTTTCCCGAGAACTCAAGCTTTCTATTAAGAACCACACATGGTGTATCTGATTAAAATGAGTAAAAATGGCGCTTGAGCTATACGTCAAATACTTATAAAAAAATACATCAACATATCTATAGTTCAAAAGTTAATAAATCACTCTTAATTGACATATATTAAAATTACAACATTCTAATACATGTTATACAACAACATCAAAGTCACAAGTCGACTTTTTCTTCTCAACGGCCTCTAATGAGTGCCATCTTCAGATCTCTCCTTTTTGAAATGGTGATCCCTCGATAGAAGGTAAATGACAGAGTAAGAGATAATATACACTAGGTTACTCCTGCTAAGTGCACATGCATATGAAGCAATCACATTCAAGCAATTTCATGAACCTACTCGAATGTCTACATGCCATGAAAGAGACTCGACTCACCATGCCCCATTATGCAGAGCTCTCATTTGTCTCCATCGCTCATTATGTCATTGGTAATATATCTAGAGTCACTCAGGCTAAGTCTCACGTACATACGCTAAGCGTGACCCAGTATCCTTTGGTGGCCTGTGACCCAAGTATCGAGCCCTCACCGGCTCCATTACTTGATAAGTATCAATGGGCAACAAATCCCAGTCGATCAGGCTCTATCACCTGGCAGAAGTCTATGTGATCGCGTATTAGTGTGTCTTCTTTGAAATGACATAACTACCGGGTGATACCTTGAGTCCTCTTACACCCATCTGAGAACTATGATATCGCGGGTCTCTTACACCAATACTTCTAGTTCTCTGACTCCTCAAACATGCATTATACCATGAATGAAAACCATTTCCAAACAAGGTATTTGTTTTTAGCGAGTAGACCCGACCCTCAGATATAAATAGTGGGCGATTTCAGAATGTCTATTTTGTGGAGCGACCTCAGATGTATATCAATTGGGGCGGGACTCAGGCAGTTGACAATGTATGGACAACTTCCTCGATGTATATCAATTGGGCCGGACTCAGAGCGATTGATATTATATGAGACAACCCTCGATGCTGTAGTGGACACCTCCGATAAATAATATTGTTTGTCAGCCCTTGAAACAATTCTCTTAAGAAACCACCTCTGTGCACTCACTCATATTGTTCTAGGGTGCCCGAATTCATATGGAAATGCAATGAGCCATTTCCATTTCCTTAACTCGTACGACTCATTTGGACGTTGTCCTATTAACCGAGCCCACTAATTAACACCATATGCAGTGTTGATCCACAACCGTGTACTCATGACACACCATCGAACACCTAACACAATGTCGATCTCAGCTATGCACTCACACCCGTATTTATACGATGTTTTGTGCATGTATATTTTAATTATGCCATTGCCTATTCATACCATGCTACATATATAATGAGAACTATATGTGCATACATAATCATGCATATTTATCCATGCATCATTTGGACATTTATATAATGGGAGTTCATACAATTCCAAATCAAATATTATACTAATTCAAGCATACATGGACATCACAAGTCCCTAGGCACAGTGATGACACAATTTGTGACCAGCCTCCAACAAGCCATGTAGTAAAGCTCATCCATGCAACTATGTGTCATTTATTTGTCACACAATGACACACGAACCACTCGATCATATTATTCACTTTCCGACAAGAACACAATTGTCTTTAAAAGACTATTTGGCCCGACCAGCCCGGTTTTTAGGGCGGGCTGGGCTACTAAAAGTTTGACCCGAAAAAACCGGGCCAATTTTGGCCCGGCCTGGTCCATCCCAGCTGATGGCCCGGTCAGAAGCTAAACCCATGGTGCGGCTCTAATTCTAGCCAGTGGATTGCATCTTTTTAAAACGAATTTGGAAAGAGATGGTTACTTTAAAAATATATATTTGTTTAGAAAACAACATAGTCTAAATATCAAATAGATGTCATAATAGCATATTAGAAACATATATACAAGTATAAAGGCAATTGATAAGATAATAAAAATAATAGAGCAGTAATGAGCGAATTAATTATAAAAACAAAAATACCATGATAAATGTACTTATTACATAACCTAAACTACATGGCAAAAAAAAATTGATACAAACACAGACTAAATTATATGAAAAAAATTGATACAAACACGAGATCAATGACTAAATAAAATAGAAACATTAAGTATTGAAGCTGAATATAACTTTAAAAACTATGACATGAGATGATTGCAATGAACTGAAGTATAATGAGATTGCAAGGACTAAAGTCGACCAATCAATTAATAAATCAACCTAAGCCAGGATTTAATGAAACTAAAATTTAGGCTTAAATTACCATGCAAACATTTGAATAAAAAAATAAAACCATGTCCGACTGTCAAAAAATCAGTGAGAACTCATCCACTAACTTCAATTTCATTGAAGGAAAATTTAATTGAAAAGGCATCACACCCAGTCGACACTCATGGTCTCCTTATTACCTTTAAAGATCAATAAAATCCTTAACTTCAGTATCCATGACATGCGTGCAAACCAGCTTGACCGATCAGTTGGATGCGAATCAAAGCATCCATGATATGTCAGTAACTTACAACAAGTACTCATCATAAATGTTCAACTCCGTAATACCAGCATTCCGGTAAACGTCCCCGAATAGCAATGATGGGAAGTGATGGTAAAATCAAATACCTCGGGGTGAAGGTTGTAGCGCACCTATGGAGGTCTCTTTGACAGGTGTTCGACTACTCGGGCAGAGCTCGTCCCTCCTCTTCTACGCCGAGGGTCTCTTAAAGTCGGCTCCTACCTTAAGTCTGTCATCTCCATCAGAGCAAATTTCTTTATATGCTCTTCTCTGCTGATAATTCCATAGTATCTATCTCCCCCTTAAATGTCTCCTTGCTCTTATTTGTAATATACAAAGGAACTCCCCCGAAAACCTAACTCTAAGACTGAAAGGATAGTCTACCTTCAAAAGAAAAAGAAAAGAAAATAATAATAATAATAAAAGAAAATCAAATCAAATAAAATCCAAAATCTAATAAAATAAGAAATAAAGTAAATAAAAAAAGAAAGAATTATCCCAATTTGGGGTCACTCTCATTAACTATCCAGCTCCTTCTTCTCTCCTTGCTCTTATTTCTAATGTATAGGAACTCCTCAAAAACCTAACTCTTAAACCCCCAAAAAGAAAAGGATGATTTACCTCCCAAATAAAAATTAAAATAAAATAAAAATAATAAAAAAGAGGTAAATCAAATAATTAAAGATCTAATAAAATAAAATAAAAGTAAAATAAAGTAAATAAAAAAAAAAGAATTATCCCAATTACATTCATAATTTCATATATTACCTATAAATAAAATAAATTATTTATCTAAACTATTAGAAATTTGATTTCAAATAAAAATAATTATAGAAATATTAGTAATTCTAAAAAGCAAATTTAACAAATAGTAAAAAACCCAAATACTCCCTAACAATATTAATTTTAAATAAAAAATGTTATTAATTCTAATAATACTATTAGTTGCTAACGTTATTTAAATAATTTTATAGATTTCAAAGATCTTGTAGACATTGATAGGGTTTTAAATTACTTTCAATAAATGTAATAATTTCATTTTTATAAAACTTTCTGTTTACAAATTTCTTAATATCCAACATTTCTAATTTAAATTTTTTCTGATTTCTTTTTTTTAAAAATTTTTTATAAGTCTTTAATTTTCAAAATTTTAGCAATTTCTCGAATTTCTCCATCTCCCAAAATTTTCAATTCTTATAATTCCCAGATATTCAAAATTTCTTAGAAAATCTTTTAATTTCTAAAATTTTCTAATTTTCATAAATTTTCAGTCTCCAAAATTTATCAATTTCAATTAATAAAATTAACTCATACACATAAGTTTTCTTTTGGTGTAAAACTATAATAATTAATTTAGATGAGGATCTTCCAAAGAACATTTAATTTATTTCCAAAATTTTATAGTAAATTAACATTGTTACCTAGAAAAATCTTATTTTAAGATATACATCAAAATTTATTCCAACTCGTTCTCAATCAATAAAAAAAGTTTTTTTACCAAAAACAACAAGGTAGTTAAACTACAATACAGATCTAAAGTATTAAGAGTTATTTTATTTAAGCTTAGGGTGTAAGTGTCATAAGTTTCTTTTAGATTAGCTTTCGGAGCGTTTCATATAGTTTTTTAAGGTTAACTTTTAATTCGCTCTGTTTCATAATAAAAGTCATTTCAAATTTTTAAATGAAGTGGGATAGAAAAATTTAAGGTTAGAAACAATTTTTTTCAATATTGGTATAAGTTGTATAAAAGTTGTGAAACTTCTAATTGAAAGCAGATTGATTTTATAGTCTTCCAAACTCATTATTGAATACAATGTGAGTTTTTAATAGACTTACCTCCCTAACTGAATTCACACTGATTAATTCTCTCTTAATATTAAATACGCCCATAAAGATAAGTTAATATTTACATATTTGTTTTTAGTATAGAAATTTATTTTTTTTATTTATATTTAATATTATATATATAATGAAATCTATATAAGTAATAGAAATAATCATAAATATAAAATATCATAAATGACTTAGAAACATATTTTTATATTAAAAATATTTTATAAATAAATATAGAAATAAATCATTAATAATAAATATTAAATAAATAATTATACTCAAAATATATAATTATTAATTGAGCGATAAATATTTAAACCAAAAACTGTAGGGATAATTTAGTACCATCAGTGGCACTAGCTCTCAAAATTGTGGAGAACAAATATAAAAGAAACGATACTATGGGAATGAGTCCCTATATTCTGTAGTGAATAGTCGTGCTTTCCTTTAAAAACAAATCCTCGTAAATCCAACTCCTTTTAAATATTAATTACGAGTTCTAATTACCACAAAATGTGTACTTATCAAAAGAAATATATATATATATATATATATATATATATATATATATATATATATATATATATATATATATATATATATATATATTTATTTATTTATTTATTTACGCCTCCAATGTTAGATATAGATACAAAAATTGAAAGTGATGGATTTAGAAAATAACACAAGGGATAAAAAATGTTAAATAAAAATTATTTTCTTCTTTCGGGAATCAAATAACCCTTATAAAATGATAATTATTTTGTTTTATTTGTATGAATAAAATAATTTAAAAATATATATGATAAAATAAAAATACTACTTCTATTAAATTTTAATTAATAATTAAAATATGTTTAATTACATAAAAAAGCCTAAAATATATAATAATATTTAATATTTCTTCAATGGAAAATTATGTTATAGTTTATCAATCTGATTATATTTAAAAGAAAGTTTATGAGGAATAGGCGTAAGTTAACTCATTAAAAAATAATTACTATTACGTATAGGAAACTAAGGGTTAACTTATTTAAAAATAATTTTTATTAAGTTGCTATCAATGTGTGAGAGGGAGTTCTTGTTGCAAAAATTTTATTTTTAACAGCCAAAATACCTAAAATATTTTGAAAGATTCAGAAAAATAAAAATAGAGTGTATTCAAAAAATATATATAACATGTTTGCCATACTCTCTTTAAAAATATAAAAATTTGAAATTACTATTATTTTAATTTTAATTTTTATATTTATCTTACATTTTGATTGGTTAAATGTTTTTATTTCAAAATATTAAAAATATAAATTAGTAAAAAATTATAAAGTATAAAATATTGTTAAAAATATTAATAATTTAGAAGATCATATGGGAAGAAAGAGGTTAAAAACAACACCATCAAGCGTGTTTGAACATGCATCCTGCATTAGATTTGGGACCGATCGAGGAAATGGGCATGCGTTTACAGAAATAATTAGATCCTTATGTCTATCGATTTTGTTTAGTTGCCTTGGAAAGCATGAAGAAAAAAGATAGGAAGAGCTAAATCTTAGTCACCCACTCATTATCTTTATTATTTTTTCGAATATAAAAAAATATTTGTTTCTCAAAAACATTTATAATATCAAATAAAGATAGAAGATTAGCATACAAAGTTATAAAAAGTAGTTAGAATTAAATATCTTAACTTTCTTTCATTTAGGATATGTTAAATATCTTATAAGTACATTATATAAAGACAAATATCTGAGGTGATGTTATTTCCTTCCCAAATACAAACCACTTGGCCAAATCAAACTCCTTTTAAATATTCATTAGAGTCCTAATTTTTATATTTATAAACTTTGAATAAGATTTTATTTGTTGTCACATTTTGATTATACTTATAACACTTCGATCTTCTCTCCTTATATATAGAGTCACAAATATTAAATTTTTACATCCAATTTTAAAGAAGAATTTTTATGTTATTTCTATTTATGAAGTTTTGGCAACTCTTTATATTCTCTTTTTATTTTAATTTCTCTTCACATGTGTTATTTACATCAACTTTGAAATATGAGAAACTTAAACTTCCTTTCGAAGGTGTCATGCGAAAGTGTTGCTTTGATTGAAAAAGGTGAGGTCCTTATCTTTGGTACATCATATGGTAGAATTTTGAAATGGCAAGGGTTCGATCGTGGGTGGAAGGAGTTTCCATCACTTCGCCTTTCAAGTATGAAGTATTTTTAGTTAATTTTCAATTCAACCTTCTTTATAATTGTACTTTTTTATATTCTAGCTGAAATATGCGAAATTACTTAATATAATTGAGTTTTTTTATCATTGTGCTTGACTAGGATTCTAAATTTTGTGATGGATTGGTCAATCTGCTATGGAGTTTCAATTATGTAGGAAGACCGTTTGGGTCATAAATTCAATGAAGCAACATGCGAGCTTTACATCGTTGATGCTTATTATGGGTTGATAGTTTGTTGAGCAATGGTGGAGTTACTTAAGCGATTGGCAATTAGTCTTGAAGGAGTCCCATTTCGATTCACTAATGCCTTAGAGATATTGATCAAAATACTGGAGTGGTATACTTTATTGATACCAGCACCATATTCTAAAGATGGTATGTGTAATAAATTTACTCATTATAATTTTTTTTTCTTTTTATTGGCACATATATTCATGAACTCATGATTCCCATCTTATTGATGAATAATATATTTTTAGGGCTTATGTAGCATTGCAAATTGGGGATAAGGCCCAGAAGGTTGCCTAAAATATGATCAAGGACAAAAGTGACATTGTTGCTAAGAGGCTTATCCTTTTCAAATGGGGTTGCATTTAAGCAAAGATAATGATTTTGTTTTGAATTCTTTGAAACTAATCTTTTGCCGAGTCACAAGATATTAAGCTTCGAGGTAAAAAATCTAAAACCGGCGACACTTTTACACACAACAAGCTGGATATCGGGATAATATTCAAAGAAAGAAGCACTCGTGGGAGTTTTGGGTTGCAAAATAATTGTGGAATACCAAAGCTCAAAGTCAAACCGATAAGACTTAATGTGGAAGGAAAGATAGTGGAAGAACTAAGTCAGGATGTTGGCCCAGTTAGTGAAGTTCACGAGAAAGATAATAGTTTATGGTTAGGTTCTGTAATTTATTCTTACATAGGTTTATTGGATTAGAATGTTTTTAATAATTATTACTATTTTACATGTAAATTTTGGAATTTAAATTATCGTTTATTCGTTATCAAAAAAACTTATCGCTTATTTATGATTTTATTGATTATGGAGAGTTTCCTTGTGAGACCCCAGAAAATCCAAGATTTTGGATAAAGGGTAAAATAGAAATTTCGGTTGAAAATCCGGAAATTTCTAGATCTCGGATAATGGCGGGGCTTCTCAGTTGAAATCGTCTTACGAATTTAGCTACCACGTCGAATTTGGGTTAGTTCGAGGTGGTCGAATTTCAACGTTTCGAGGCTAGTGGGGTGTCGGGTGACACAGCGCGGGAAATAGGGGATCTGCCAGCGCAAAGTGTGTGACACTTGGCATCAAAAGTAGTGGAACCACAAATTTAAGTATGTGTGGAATTGAATCCCATGGCTCACATGAAGCCATGTGGTGGATGATGTCATAAAAGAGGAATTATAAAATAAAGGAAAATGATGGAAAAAGGAAGGCCACACAATTGGTTTGAGGAAGGAGAGGAGGAAATTTCCTCATGTTTGTCTCATACGTATAATGATTCAAAAAGGAGGAGAAAGTGCAAGGAGAAAAGAGAAAATGGAAATGAGGGAAAATGAAAGGAAAATGAGAAGAGAGAAAGAAAAGGAAAGAAAAGTAAAAGTAAAGCAAAAGGAAGGAAAACGTGGAGAGGAAGAGAAAAGAAATCACGATGAAGAAGGCTTTGTTAGCGATTTTTAGAGAGAGCGTCTTGTATCTCTAGATTTATAGGCGATCAGATGGTCGGATTCACCCGAGACAAGAAAGGGAAGTGCAGCGGAGAGGGCGCCGCGTGGACTGGGTTTTTGGGAGTTTCTTGACTTCGAAGTAGGATATTTTGCTACTTGGTTTCATACTGCTTTAAAGGAGCTTTATAATGGTAGGGGTTGCTATGGGAGGCAAGGGAGGCCGTGTGAATTAGTTCGAGCCTTGGGACTGGGGGTATGGATTTCATGACCGGGTTTCGGATTATGGGAGTTAGGGTTTGGACTAGAAACTGAAAGTTTCTAGGTGTTGTGAAAATGATGCTTGGAACCGGATTGGTTCATGTTTGTGAAGGGGCCGTGAGGTACCCGGTTGAAGGGTCCCAAGTTGAGACCTTGTTGTGTGTTATGGCTTGCTTGAATAACATCTGCGGTGTGTGAAAGGTTATATTGATGCATGCTTTTTGATGTATTGATATGTTTTGCATGGAGGTAGATTATATGTATAAATTATAATTATCCATGGTGTGTAAATGTTTCATGTAGTGCTCATTCATGCATGTATACATGAGGAAAATGCATTGACATCATGCATTTCATATGCACGGTCACATTAGCGTCGGTCGAATAGGTGTAGGGTAGGTTCATTCATCGGTGTTGGTGAGTGGAGTGTGAACTGGGAAAAATGGAATGAAGTCAAGGTAGAGATTCACGAGTGTGTAAATGATCAAAATGATAAATTACATGTTTTGGCGGAGCGAGTTAGGTAGATCCCGGGTGAAAGTCCACATATTATTCACGGTTAGACATGAATCCCGCGTAAGTTAGTGAAGGAAATCATTGAAAAGGCCTGCGGCGTCCTACGGTGTAAACTCGGAAATCCGTGGCCCACATGAAATAAGGAAAAGAATCAAAATCGGTTTTGATACTCGTAAATTGGAGGGTTTCAATGGTTTGGTCAGGGTGTGTGGCCCCAGTTTATTTCACGTTTGGCGCCCGGGTGTGAGGGTCGGTTGGGACTCGAATTTGGTGAGCATGAGGGGTTGCATCTCATGCATGTTATAGACATTTCATATTGATTGTTTATATATGCCATTGCATATGCATTTTAGGTGGGGAGTAACCCTTGTAGGAGAATTTTCTCTCTTGGGCTTTACTCACCGAGTCGTGAGGTTGCCCCCCCGGTGCGAGACTATCCAGGGAGACGACACTCAGTAGAGGTAGTTTTTGAGAAGAAAGCCGAAATGTGGCTTTAAGAAAATATTTTGTAAATATGTATAAATCTTTTTGTAGAACAAACATGAAAACTATGAGAATATAGTTGAGATTTTTGTTATATGAGTACGGATGTATGGGCCGAAGTGGCTATTTTACTCAGGTATCGTCTCGTGAAAGCGAGATGTATAGACCCTCCCGCGAGGTTGACGGGTAGTCAACGGACACCGAGGAAATGGGCGTCACGGCTTATTATCGAGCTTAGGTAAGCGGTTACCTTGGGAGCTCGGTGGGTGTAGAGTTAGGTATATAGAATACTGAGACTTTGTGGGCACGGGATAGATCATACATCAGTGTGCATTTTGGTGAATTAAATGTGATGTGTGATGGTGTATAACATGGTTGTTATGAATTGTGTGAATGATATGCTTGGTGAGTAGCATAGGAAAAAGTGTTGAACGCTAGGGGCGAGAAAATCTAACCTTAGATGTTCTAGAAATTTTGGGCAGAACAATCCAGAATTAAACGAAAAAAAAAAAAGAAAATTTTTGGACAGTGCTCCAGTTTTTGAACATGCTGAATGGGTTTTGTAAGAGTGCGGAAATTTATTCGGTTTTGCACAAAGGAAAGAATTGAAATTAAATTCTAGAAGTGCAAAGTGGATAAGCGATGTACAAACTCTTTGCATTATTAGGAGTAGCAGGGAAGGCTATTGGAGGAATTGAAAAAAAAAAATTTGATTTTTCTAGGCAGTGTTCTAGTTTTTGGAATAGCAGTAGATGGGTGTGTGAGATTCTGGGAGGTTGTTCCAGTTTTCATGCATGGAAAAAGAGTTGAAATTCAACTCTTAAATTTTTAAAGTTTATATGAAGCCGTTAAGGTTAGACTCTTGCGTAATGATATGAAAGAAGAATTTCTTTGGATGAAAAAAAAAAAAAAAAAGAATTTTTGCAGAGGCCCGGGGAAGCTGGAATGGCTCTTGCCCAATTTCGCGACTTCTTTAGGTCGCGACCTGAGTGTTGAAGTCGTGACGGGAGGGGCGGCGGTCTTGCGAGAGGCGGGGGCGGCGTGCGCGCGACGGCCATACGGCCGGCGCCGGTAGGCGCCCGCGACATGGGGCGGCGGCGACTGAAATTTAGATAGAGGCGAGGTCGCGGCGTCCGGTTGGTGTCGCGACACGGACTAGAGCTTGATGTGCGACATCAAAGTGAGGTGCGACATGGAGTGGGCTGCGAGGAGGTGTTCGCGACATGGTGCCGTGGCAGCGTGCGAAAGAGTGCGGGCTTGATGTCGCGACATCATTGTGAGGTCGCGACATGGGGCGGCGATGCGGGAGGAATTCGCGACATCCCGATTGGATGTCCGCGACATGAAGCGGCGATGGCTAAATTTGGGCTTGATGTCGCGACATGGATTTGGCGTCCGCGCGACATGGACGTATCCGATCACGGGAGGTCGCGACATGAAGAGGCGATGTCGCGACATGGGGTTAGTCTTCCCGAGGATGTCTTCGACATGGGGTTGGCGTCAGCGACATGGCTTGGTCGTTCGAATTCGCGACACAGATTTGATCATCAGCGACATGGTTAACTACCTTGATGTCGCGTTTATCGAATTAATCGCGACAGGGAGGTTGGCTGAGCGGAAGGGAGGTCGCGACATGGGATGACGTCGCGACCTGGCCTGTTGAACTTGGGGTCGCGACATCATTTGAGGTCACGACCTGGCTTGTTCAGTCAGGGGGAGGAAAGGATGTCGCGACATCCTTTGAGGTCGCGACATGGGGCGGTACTGGTCAGTCTGTTGTTTTGTACCTTTGTTCAGTCTTTATTTTGAGCAACGTTCGTGGACTTGTTCGCGAGCCGCATTCCGCAATTAAAAAAAAAAAAAAAAAAAAAAAAAGAGTACAAAAATTTTAAAAATTTTCTTGTGGGTGATTTAATATATAAGATATTTATATTGTATTTATTATAAATGTAATTACGTGGTATGTGTGGAAAATTTTATATTTTCGGTGTGTGAATAGTGTCTCGGGGCTGTGTTTGAGCCTTAGAATCTACGTGAAATAATGTTGTATTTTTTTACTATTGCGTAATTTGGGTTTCAAATTGCGTGAAAGGTCATATACACGGTGTGATGTATATGGGAATTAAGTTTGCGTGGTTAGTGCGCAAGAATATTATATGCATAGTATAATGCGTATAGGAAAAAGGGTGACTACTAAGGTTAAGAATTATGACCTTAGGGATTTGGATAAGGAAACGAATAAGAAAGTTTTTAAATTATTTATGAGTGGTTGGCAATTAGCACCGCTTAGGAAATGAACGGGTAGGTTCATGGTTGTAAAGTCTGTTAATAATTGGCAGGTGCATTGCTAATTGGACTGAGTGAAAAATTTAATGAATATTATTGCCATTTGACATGTGTAGATGGCAAGTAGAGGGCGAGGACGCCGAGGTCGCCCAATGGCGTAATCGGGTCACCACCCAAGATCCGACCATCCACCAGCATTTACCGCAGCCTGGCCGAGGCAAGAGGTCGCACGGCCGCTAGTGCTCGTGCGAGCATGCAGGTGTGGTCGGAAACGAGAACTCAGAGGTTCAAGTCACATCATCCTCCGACATTTTCAGAGAGATCCGATGGTGGCGCACCATTGGTTTACGCAGATGGAACATACCGAGGCTACAGATCACCTCCGATAATCGCCAGATCTCTGGCAATGCATTCCACTGTAGGTGAGCCCGTGGCGCGTGGAGATGGGCGAGGGCTTCTCAGAGACATAGAGAGCAGATGACGGGCAGAGTTTCAGGAGCTGTCTGCGAGCAAGTATTTCCCAGAATCATAGACATGCTAAAGCTCAAGATTTCCTAGAGCCGGCTGTGGAGCGATGACGTTGATGGATTATGTGGCTGATTCACTGAGTTAGCCGATTGATCTAATTATGTGGCCACAGACATGGCCAAAGTCAGGAGGTTCGAGAATGGGCTAAAGTTGTCCATTCGGGGCAAGATAGTGAGTCTCCGCCTCTACAAAGATATGGATTCTGGCGTATCGGGACAGCCCCAACCATGTAGAGAGATCAGATGCACGAGGCATCTCTGGATAATGAACAAGTGGGAAGGCGGGCGGAGACTGCCTTCTTCCAAGACAGAAAGAGGCAGAGCTCCTAGCTCACGAGAGCCACAGATGTGGCCACCAAAGGTCGATGACATGCTTCTATTACATCACCGACACACAGAGGGATCGTCTACGGAGGTGTGGATCCTGTGGTTTTGGTCTGTGGTGTGTCCAAATCATCGTGGGACAAGACGACTGTGTTGTTCCTTCACCCAGTTGTGGGTCGAGGAATCGCCTATCATGGTGCTACACAAGCGCCTTCAAAGAAGATGCATGTGCCGAGGAGCTGTAGGTATGGTCGAGGTCAGCAATGTGGCTCACAAAGTTAGACTTGGGACCCAGGGGCGTGTCTACGCTATGGTACCAGAGGCTGAGCGTGCAGATCAGCCAGATGTGCAGGGTATGTTTCTACTCCTGTATGTATTAATGGGTGCATTATGTTTCTTAATATCAGACCAGGTGATAGGTTCGACTCGAGGTCGAGGCCTCTAGGAGAGCCAAGAGTTTGGTGAATTCCTTCCTAGAAGTAGTGGAGAGATTTGATTTTATAGAGATCGTGAGTCGCAAGCAAAATGAAGGATGGACCTTTAGAGTGGTAAAAGTATCGGGTCAATACCGTCATTCTCAAGCATGTATGAGTTGACAAATTATTGGGCTGTCAGACCAATTTTAGACTAAGTTTTCATAACCTCGACACCTTACCTCGAGTTAGTGTTTTACATATGCACAGCTTAATGGATGTAGATAAGTGGCTGGAATTTCTTTGACTAAATTCTTTGGGCTTTTATTTAACGCGAGACCTTAAAATCCAAGATTTTGGACAGCAAATGAAATTTCATGAAACCTGAAATTTTCTAGATCTTTGATGACTCAAACTAGACTTCTCCCGGAAATGCCTTTTCCAATGCACCACGTTTAATTGGCCGATCTGAAAGGCCTGACTTCTAATGCTTCGAGACGTGGTGCTCCAGACACATACAGATATGATGCCACTTGGCACCACAAGTGTGTGACACTGGCATCAAAAGCAGTGGCTCACCAAGCCATGTGTGGAATTGAATCCCATGGCTCATGAAGCCACGTGGGTGGATGATGTCATAAAAGAGGAATTATAAATAAAGAAAATGATGGAAAAAGGAAGGCCACACAATTGGTTTGAGGAAGGAGAGGAGGAAATTTCCTCATGTTTGTCTCATACGTATAATGATTCAAAAAGGAGGAGAAAGTGTAAGGAGAAAAGAGAAAATGGAGAGAAATGAGGAGAAAATGAAAGGAAAATGAGAAGAGAAAAGAGAAAAAGGAAAGAAAAGTAAAAGTAAAGCAAAAAGGAAGGGAAAACGTGGAGAGGAAGAAAAGAAATGCGATGAAGAAGGCTTTGTTCTTCAATTTTTAGAGAGAGAACGCCTTCCTCTCTTAGGATTTATATAGCGATCCGACCGCCTGATTCCTTCGAGACAAGTAAGGAAGTGTTCTAGCTACCTGAGGACAACGTGCGTGGACTCCGGCTTTGGAGTTTCTTCAACTTCCAAGAGGTGTGATATTTCCTCACTTGGTTTACTTTAGCCTAAAGGTTTATAATGGTAGGGGTTGCCTATGGGAGGCCAAGAGAGGCCATGTGAATTAGTTCCAAGCCTTGGGACTAAGGGGTATGGATTTCATGACCGGGTTTCGGATTATGGGAGTTAGGGTTTGGACTAGAAACTAAAAGTTTCTAGGTGTTGTGAAAATGATGCTTGGAACCGGATTGCTTCATGTTTGTGAAGGGGCCGTGAGGTACCCTGTTGAATGGTCCCAAGTTGAGACCTTGTTGTGTGTTATGGCTTGCTTGAACAACATGCAGTGTGTGGAAAGGTTATATTGATGCATGCTTTTTGATGTATTGATATGTTTTGCATGGAGGTAGATTATATGTATAAATTATAATTATCCATGGTGTGTAAATGTTTCATGTAGTGCTCATTCATGCATGTATACATGAGGAAAATGCATTGACATCATGCATTTCATATGCACGGTCACATCGCGTCAGGTCGGGTGTGGGTGTAGGGTAAGGTTCATTCATCGTTGTTGGTGGAGCCGGTCGTGAACTGAAAACGGGACAAAGTCCAAGGTAGAGATTCACGAAAGTGTGTAAATGATCAAAATGATAAATATATGTTTGGGAGGAAGTTGCAGATCCTTCTCCCCTCTGTGGTGAAAGTCCCACATATTATTCATAATTTCGTTAGACATGAACTTTACATGTAAGTTCATGAAAAATGTTGAAAAGGCGTATGGGCGTCTCTACTGTAAACCCTAAACTGCGGGCCTGGCAAAATAAAGGAAAAGAATCAAAATCAGTTTTTGATAAATAAACTGGAGGGTTTTCCAATGGTTTAGCCGTGTGTGTGACTAGTCGGCTTCACATTTGCACTTCGTGTGTAGGGAGTCATTGGGACTCGTGGTGAGCATGAGGGGCTGTATCCATGCATGTTATAGACATTTATATAGAGAATAATTGTATGGAATGTGATTGATTGTTTATATATGCCATTATTAAGTGCATTTTAGGGCGTGGAGTAAACTTGTAGGAGAATTTTCATCAAGCCACCACCCCGTCGTGGGACCCCTTTCGTGCACGTAGACTATCCAGGAGACTAGAGACTCTAGAGGTAGTTTTTGAGAAGAAAGCTCGAAATGTGGCTTAAGAAAATATTTTAAATATGTATAACCTTTGTGAACAAACATGAAACCCATGAGAATATAGTCGAGAGCTCTTTGTTATACGGAAGATTTTGATTTATCGCCCCATTATTATTTTAATTGTGTACGCTCTCGTGGAAACGAGATGTATATTTCCAAAGCCGACAGAAGTCAACTGACACCTCTGAAATGGGGCGCCACATTCCTAATTTTAAACTCAAGTATTTTAATTTATTTCTTTCAAAAAATGGAAATAAAATTTTTTATTTAAATTCAAGTATTTACTAAACACTTATGTTGTTAACTTAAAACTCACTATTTAATTTTATTTAAAGTGTTAATATTATTTAATATAATTATTTGGATAATTTATTCTAAATTATTTAATATATCTATATATATATATATATATATATATATATATATATATATATATATATATATATATATATATATATATATATGTATATATGTACGTTGTAACGTGTCAAAGGTGTGCTAAGAGAGAAAAGAGATAAGAAAGATAATTCAAGAGGAAAATCGTATTTTCATTCTTCCAGAAACCCATATATATGTGTTATAGTTATTAATACCGTAATAATTATTCACCGGTAAATGTGTGGTCATTCATGCAAGTATCATGAATCATTTTTAACATAATGTTTATCGACCTTAAATGTGGTCATTCACGCTTTAAAACCTTGTCAAGAAAAACCTAGCCGACAAAACCCGGACTAAGGGGAAAAAGAGAGTACGCATCTAACATATTTATTCATACTTCTGGTAGTGACATGACTATATTGTCTTCAACTTTTCAATTTGAAGATCTTTAAGCCGGGCATGCCAACTTGTCGCATACAAGTTTCTCAATGTCAGAAGGCGTGGCTTTAGTAAATAAATCGCTTAGATTGTCATTGAACTTATTTAGTCAGACATCAATTTCACCATCTTTCGGGGTTCATGAGTGTAGAAGAACTCATGTAAATGTGCTTAGTTCGATCACTTAATATATCCTCCTTGATTTGCGCAATACATGCAAAGATTGCTCTTCAAGAGTAATAATGCTGATTATTCTTAATAGAAGATAATCCACATGATTCTTTGATATGTTGTATCATGGATCTCAACCAAACAAATTCTCTACTAGCTTCATGCATCACAAGTATTTCTGAATGATTAGAGGAGGTGGCCACCATTGTTTGTTTAACTGATCACCAGGATATTGCTGTGAAACCCCGGAAGATCCAGATTTCTGAGGAAGGGTAGAACGGTAAATTTTGGTCAAAATTCGATTTTCTGCACTCGTATGACGAAACACTTCACCATTGAACGCCCCGTGAAATCTAGCTACTCAAGTCGACCGGATAGTTAGAATCTCACATTTTCAGAGGCACCAGAGTGGTGCCGACACTGAGCACCGAGCGGCTCAAGATGAGACACGTATCGAGCGAAGATCAAGTCAAACAATGAGCCTGGGCACGGGCACTGGGTGACATGTGACATCATGTCATTGGAGGGAAATCCATGGTAGATGGATAAGAGGATAATTGAAATCCTAAGAGCCAAAGAGAACTGGACATGTGGCAAGTGAGAGGACATCTCACTTGACTTCTATCTCCTCCCAACCAGTTGGGAGAGGGGGGGAGGCAAGAGAGAAAGGAAAACCAAATTTGAGAGAGAGAGAGAGAGAGAGAGAGAGAGAGAGAGAGAGAGAGAGAGAGAGAGAGAGACTCTCTACCTTCTCTCTAGATTTTTCTAATGATCGGACCATCAGTTTCAGGCGAAGCAAGAGGAAGAGTTCATCCTCGCTTAAAGGGCTCTGCATGTAGACGTGAGTCGGGAGTTTCAACAAACCCAGGTGGGTTTTCTCTCCTACTGGTTTAATTCGTCTAAGGGCCATTCAAATGGCATGGCTGTTTGAGGCCGTGAGTGGCCGTGGTGAATCAGTCCCAAGACTTTCGGGGGTAGTGTGCAGAGACTGGACTCCAAGCTGAAGGCCCGAGGACCACCCTTGGACTAAGTAATTTCAGGTTCCATTTCATGTTAGAAGTTAAAATGAATAATGGTGTTTGGTCATTTCGCCTCTAAGGGGAATGTTTGGTTGCATTTTGAACCATGGGAAGCTGCCATATTGTGGTAGTACACATTAACAGGACTTTAGAACTGATATTTGGGAAGTAAATAAAGGGAATTTGGTAGTGAGTCCTCTGGGGAAATGTAGCCACATCTGAACTTAATGTTAGACTTTCAATCTCTCAAATCGAACCTCTATAGCCCAAATTATGATCTCGCTTACTCCCGAATGGGCCTAATGAAAGGCTGTTCTACCGGGCCGAACCTACTCGGATGGGTCATCCAGATTGGTTCACCCCTACAAGGCTCACCGCCCGATGTGGTCTGACCTCGATGGTCTGGTCCGGCTAGGATCATGCATGACCAAACTGAAGGTCATAACCCCACGTCCGAACTGATTCGGTGTTCTTGGACTCGTGGAAAGCCCATTGAGTCACAATTCCATTTGATGCCGGCGGAGAGCGCAGCTTCGAACTGGCCGGAAAGGGGCATTCGCATACCGTGCATGCTGTCCGTAAGGTCAGTTTAGTCATGTGTGACCTCCAACTTTGGTCATAACTTTCGTCCGAACTCGCTGCGTTCGACTCTATGGAAAGCCCATTGAGTCAAGATTCACCCGATGTCCTGTGAGGGCAAGGCGTTGACCTGGCTTCGAAATGGAATTGCATAGATTAGGTAGGCTATCCGAGTAAGGCTGCCTAGTCATGTGTGACCTCCAACTTCGGAAGGTCATAACTTTCTCGTCCGAACTCTTTTTTGGGTGTTCTTGGACTCTATGGAAATACCATTGACAAGTTTCCAAAATATGTACCGTGGAGGGTAGTAGTGATCAAAACCCTACTTAAAGTCTACATTTGCAGAAGTATGCAGTCAGATGGTTTTGTCGAGGTGAATAGTCGATATAACATGACCATTGTGATGGCATAAGCTGTATGCACTGGTTGTATGGTATGGATGTCTATGGGAGGCCATGAAAATCCATATGGTTTAGTTCCAACAACTTGGGATTGAAGGATAGAGGGTTTCTATGACCGGTTTCACACAGTCCAAGACTGTGGTGGCTTGGGGTTTGAGCTAGAAACTAAAAGTTTCTAGGTTTTCTGGTTGTTTGATGTTGTGTGGATGATTGGAACCAAACTGATCATGTTTGTGAAGGGGCCGTGAGGTACCCGAATACTGATGGGCTCAAGATTGTAACCTCGGTTGTATTATCACAGATGACAATATGCAAGTGAATATGACATGTTAATGTATGTTGTATGATGTATTAACATGGGTTGTGCAGGGAAGATAATTATATGTATATCAATTATAATTATCCGGGGTATGTAAATGTTCATGTAGCACTCATATATACATGTAACATGAACGAAAATGCATCGCATCATGCATTTCATATGCACGTACATCGAGTGGAGTCGGGTAAGTGCATGGTATTGTTTATTCACCGTTGTTGGTGAAATGGGTCATGAGCTCTAAAATGGGAAAGTCCAAGGTAGAGACTCATGATTCAAAGCACAAAGAGGTGATACGGAATCAACAATATTTGTATCCTAAATTTTCATCGTCGTAGTCAAGCTACCGCAGATAATGTGTCTGTGGCCTAAATACAGGATGGGTTTTCTTTGCACAAATGATTTATAGTGAAGGCCAAATTTGGTAAATTTTGTTTGATTTTAAGGCTTGGTAAAAACAGGAGTTGATGGTTTACAAACTAAAAATAAAATGGAAGAAAATAAAGAGTTAACTCGAAGATTTGGGCCACTCGGGTTTAAGGTTCTGTGCTAACCGAGAGGTCCCCGTGTTAATTTCTGCTGGGGAGAATGACATATAGTCATCTCTCGAACCGGATCTTCTAGTTTAATTTTAAAACTAAACCCTAATAATTTTTCTTTCGAGAAAGCATTTATTTAACATTTGGTTCCTCTAAAGGAAAACATGTCTCAAAAAACTCACTTACACCAATGGCAGACAACTAATTGTGCATCGTTGAATCTAGTGAAAGTATCCATTAAACCCAAAAAAGCTTGCCAAATACACATTAGGAGAGCATGCTTAAGAGATTTTAACCCAAAAGTTGAAATCCAACCCTTAACCTACCTCCAAAGGGTTCGTAGAAGCAACTATCGATATCACATATCTAATGCTAAGAATACACCGAACTCCTAAAAAGCTTGCTAAGTATTGGCCAAGAAAGTACATCAAAAAAGCTTTAAACCCAGAGTTGGAAATTAGGGAATCAAATGTCAAAAACTCCGTTCGGAAAACAGGAACTACCAAGAGCTCAGATCCTACCCCCAACAGCCTTTTCCTTTAAGGAGGAAGGGGTTTTAGCCGGTCATCCTCCAAGTTGTCATCCTTGGAGGGTGTTTGGCAACCAAGAAAGGGAGAGAAAGAGGATAGAGAAGAGAGAAAATGAGGGCAAAAAACAGGGGCCCTGAATCGCCTTCCAAAATTAGAACTAGTCACAAAGAGCTTACAATGGCTTATATAGCCTTACAAACATGTGAAATACCAAAATAACCAAACTAGAATAATTACAAGAGGGTAGAAATGAGAAACCAAAACGAAGTCGCTTGGATAAAAACAAAGCGTAAAATTTCGAGACACAAAGGATTCGCATCATAGCTTAACACAGCATAATAAATCGAAATTCTCGCTGGCGCATGCGATTTTCGCTTATGATAGCTAAAATTGCTTATGATAGCTAAATTTCGCTATCATAGCGAAATTATCATAGCGACGGCAATCGTTCAAGCATCGTTCCATTGCTTCCTGCGGCTACTATTCCCACTACACTATTCCATTTCTTCTAGCTTGATATTCTTCATTCCTACTGGTCAAATTGATAGAAAACCATATGAAATTGATGGAAATCAACCCGACTTTGGTTATGATTGGATTGACACAATAATTTGGCTTCCAATTCCTTCAAAAACTACAAAAACAAAGATCTGGAATGCAATCATAAAGTAATAGACCCGCATGTCAATCACACTTATAACAATTAGTACACAAAAGCGCCAAACCTATTAAAAATAAATGGTTTAAATAGAAACTTTTTGGGAACTAATCACACCCCTAACCGACACATTGCTAGTCCCTTAGCAATGCAAGAAGAAATATATAAAAAAACATATAAAACTATAACAAAATTATATTATGTTTGGTACCAAAAAAGGTTGTGAAGAAGTAATGCCTAACCCTACGTAAGAATCATCAAAGCCTTGTCCAATAACTATCTTTGAGAGAATGAATGCCATACAAAATTGAGTATCAAAAGAGCCTCCTTCTTGGCGAATCAACCAGAAACTTCCACCAAAATCTAAGTGTTTATTTTATCAGCTCTCAACAATAAACTGCTAAACTGTACTCTCCCCCCAACCTAGCTACAACCATGACCTAGCATGCTAACCAATCTAAATAGATCAGGACCCACCTCTTATTCCACAATTCTTTTTGCGTTGTAGGGTGCAATGCTGAGGAATCAACCTCACCAAAGTCCATGTAACGGGGATCTACCGATGACTCCCAACCAATTAAGGCTTAGGGCACCAAGTCATAAGGATCTTTCGACCATTAAACTCTTAGGTTTCAATTTCTGACTTAGAATGATTTCGAGATCTAGCACCTACAACCTATTAACCCACCCCATCCACCCATGTAGCGATCAACACTAAGTCGGCACTCCCAAAATCAAAGGAAGGTTTAGTAAGGCACCGGGCTTTGTAAAGGCTTTCGCTTACACTCTCTGACCGCGCTCTGCTTCGCTGGGTAAAGCGCTGTAAATTTCTTCTTTTTCTTTCTTCTTCTTTTCTTTTTCTTTTCTTTTTATTTTGGAAGACACATTGGCCTTCTATTCATGGGGGTCCTTAACCTATTAAAGGTGGTCAATGAAACTAGGGTAGGTTATTGCAAGGCTTAGGAGGCTAGGCAGTTTTTCAGGTTATTGAAGAAACCTGATGTGCACTGTGTGTGGTTAGCTAAAGGTGGAAGAAAAAGGTTGAAAGCAGCAAGAATTCAACTAATCATCCACTCAATTAGGCATGGACCCAATCTAACATCAATAGAATTGGACAAAGTTTCAATTTTTCAAACTATGAGCTAGGCAAAACACATAAAAATTTTTGTTGCAAAATGGGTCCAAATTTTGAAAAAGTAAGTTGTATGGTATAAATGTACCTTTATAGAAGAACCCCAAAGAAGCCACCGAACATCACAAATGGGCTCGCCTAAAATAATAACCAAAACATAAATACAAAGCCACTTCCCTTCGCTTGACCTCTCCTCAACCCAAACATCTCTTGTTCGAAATGGGACTCGATTGAAAGTTAGAGAAGGAAGTGTTACCTCCTTGATGAGATGTGATCGTTGTTGGATAGGAGACTTCGCAAGCTTTCCATCGACACCTTATTCACTCCGTTTGGGCTTCAAATGA
Organism: Tetrastigma voinierianum; assembly: GCA_016808115.1. NCBI lineage: Eukaryota > Viridiplantae > Streptophyta > Magnoliopsida > Vitales > Vitaceae > Tetrastigma > Tetrastigma voinierianum. Next base: position 124,423 of record JAEQBH010005621.1, on the reverse strand, counting down.
ACAAGTTAGGAGAAGAAAAGAGAGGAAAAAAGTGACAGTTGGATCATTTTTAAAATTACACCTTCATAATAATTTCAAAAATGTTATTTCTGGATATATTTGGATTTTACACTCTCTAAGCTTTCCAACGGTACCAAAAACGCCTAAAACGGATGTGACGCCCCAAACCCGGGGGTCCGTTGACTACCCGTCAACCCGCGGAATACAAGTGGATGTCGGGTTACCCGACGCCACTCGTAAAATCTAGCGTAGTCTCCTTTGTACCTGAGCTCTACCAAAATACAAGATTCGTGATATGCCTCAGTTCCAAACAACCCAATATAATTCCAACATGAGTAAAACGGCCCCTTGAGCCCATAATACAATACTCATCACAATATATCCAAACTATATCCAATAGTTTCAAGAGTTAATAACCATTTTATACAAATATATATTAAAATGAAAGATTATAATACATGTATACAGCAGGACACCAAAGCCACATCCCGACTTTCTTTCTAAAATGTTCTTTTAAGGATCGAACCGCCTCTCGCACGCTCCCTGTACCTGTAAAAAGGGGGTCCCACGACGGGGTGAGCTAAAGCTCAATAGGAGAATCGCCCTAAGTGGGCTACTCACCACCTAAGTGTAGTGTAATGTTCCAAAGTAAACACACATTCAAGCAAATGCATGATCCTACTTGAATGTCTACATGACCAACTCAGATCCCGAGTCCTCACCGACTCTCTCACACTTGCCTAAGCCTTGTATGAGAATTATTGTTTTATTAGTGGACAACCCTCCGATGTATATATATATCAATTGGGTCGCTCCGACGATTGATATATTATTTGTTCGTGGACTATCCATGAATATCAATCAACTTCGCTCCGCCGATTGATATATTATTTGTTTGTGCACTACCCTCCGATTAATATCAATCGCCCGACGATTGATATTTTAAATTTGACTATCCGATAATTAATGTTTTTAGACAACCCTTCGAACCTTTTTCTTCTGGGGACTCATCTCATGCACTCACTTCTATAATCCTAGGGTGTTCCAGCAGATATGGAATGCATGTATGCCAGCCCAATATAAATTAATCACATGCAAATATATAAACATGAATATATTACTCGCATAATTCAAATCACACAATCATGTTATGTAATTGTACAACTCATACATCAAAATTAGCTCACTTGGGCTAATGATCAAACACGAGCAATTTAATTTAAATCACTCGGCCAAACACATATTTTCACAAAAATATAATTTTCGTGTCACTATTCCTAGGAACAGTAAAACCCTAGGGTTTACGGTTCCAACACTCAACAAGTCATCGGTTCACTTTGTGAACCCGCATCTCACGGCCATTCCCGACCTTTTCCAAACCAATCCATGATTTATCACAAAAACACAACATTCAACCACCCAAATCAGCCATGGCAGTCACGACTGCCACATTTGGATTTCAAAAATTAATATCAATTCATCCCAAGGTTTGGGACCGATCAAACGACCGTTCAAGGCCTCAATCAACCCAATACATAATTTATGGAACCATTAATCGCACATTCAACCCAAATAATGAGAATTGCACGACCGCTCGTGGGTCTCAAATCCAAACATTTCGATTCCAAGGTTTGAAACCGATCAAACGGCCCCTCACGGCCTCGTTCAACTCAAACATTTGCAAAGTATTTAAAAGAGGGAATAAAACTCAAGTAGGGAGAAACCCCTACCCCAAGGAGTTTGAAGAAACTCCCTAAATCCGGTACCCACGCGAAGCCTTCTCCGCGTAGAGCAGTTCTCCCTCTTGTACCGAAAGCTGCCGACGGTTGGATCGCGAGATAACCTAGAGAGAAGGAGGTGCTTCTCTCTCTAAAAACACAAACTCCATAGCTACTGTAAGAAAAATCCCCCTCTCACGTTTTTGGCTTTGGTTTATGAAGGAGAAGATGCACTATACACTATTTTGTCATTTAGTGACTTAAACTTTCCAAAAATGACCTTTATGTCCCTTTATTACCCAGATTTGATATTCGGCACTATCTCGGCCGTCCATTTTCATCATTTCTCTACTCATACCACTTATGGCACATGAGTATCGCAGCATATATATGACTTTTCACACAACTAAAATCGCTTACTAAGACTAATCGCGATGCCTCGAAAAACGTGTCGATCCGACCGCCTCGCACTTGACGAAATTTTATGCTAGGCTAGATTTTTGCAGACGATTCCAACGGTGAAATCCATTTTGTCATCCGAGATCTAGAGAATTAATTCCCGATTTTTACCCAAAATTACAATTTTGTAATCGAAATTACGATTTTGCCCTTATTCCATAAATTGGAATTTCTCGGGTCTTACAACGGAGTTCGGATGAAAAAGTTATGAGAGAAACAAAATTGGAGGCAAAACAAGCAATATAATTAAATTCGCTATTATGCTTAAAATTCAGCTATCATAGCGAAATTTGCTCATAGCGAATTCTTTTTTTTTTTTTTGAAAACAAAATAAAATAATTAATTAATAAATAAAAATAATAAAATAATAAAAATAAAAATTAAAACTTTTTTTTTTGAGAGACAAAAATATATATTTTTTAATATATAAAAACGATTTTTTTTTTTTTTGATTTTTTTTACGTAAAAATCTTTTATATATATATATATATATATATATATATATATATATATATATATATATATATATATATATATATATATATATATAAAATTTAAAAAAAATTCCACTAATTTTTTTAAATAAAAATAAAAATAAAATAAAAAACAAACACTTTTTTTTTTTTTTTTTACTTACCTCACTGTGCGCTATTTTGTCTATTGTGGAGGCCATCCGTACATATTTTCGCTATGATAGCGAAATTGACCACAATTTTCGCTATATAGCGACATTTTCGCTATGATAGCGAAAATTCATTTCGCTAAATCATAAATTTTCGCTTATACGCGAAAATTTCCATCTTCATTTCTCGCTTGCTTCTCTTGCAATTTCTTTAATCAAGCTAAAATTCACTAAAATCGCAAAAATTAATACAATAAAATTAAGAAAAAATCTGCGTAAAAGTGAAAACAAGCTGGAACAAAGATTAACTTAAAAACTAGTGAAAATCTAAAAAGAAAAATTATAGAAATCCAAATAAAATACGATAAAAAAAAATAAAACAGGAAAAATTAAAACAAAAAGTGGGGGAGACTGTGCTCCCCCCAAACAAGTTTTTTTATGCCTTTGGAGGCTGTTGAAACTGGTGGAGCTTGTGGGAATGCTAAGGTCCAGGTGCTCCAAACCCGAACCCGCACCTGAGCCATCCACTATGCCATGCGGTATGTGCAGATGCCATCGTTTTTGATGTAGTGGCAAAGGTCTGTACAGTGGCCACTAATCTCTTGAAATTTTGCACAGGCAGTGATGGACTGGCATGAGCTTTGGGAGCAGGTGCTGCAGATTTTGATTTTACTGCAGGTGTGGGCAGTATGTACACTAGCAGTGGGATATTTTGGGGTTGGGAAAAGGCACCAGGATAAAAGATTTACGGGATTGCTGAATGATAGGCTCTTGGATCCTTCCACTGCTTCCTTATCCACGCCTCCTACCATAAAGGGAAGGATTTCTTCTTTCTCCCCTTGAAAACAACAACACACGTGATTCGAGGATCTCGCACAACCCTTCGACATTTCAATAAAATCCTCTTATAAGCTCCCCGTGGCCGCGAGCTGACATCGGCCCTCTCTACCATGGTGTCACTTTTGGCACTTCCGGTGGACATTGTCAGCCGGAACATGAGGTTTTCAATGGAGTCTGCAGGTTGTCCCATTTGCTCAAAGTCATTTTTCAGCCTATCTAATTTTTTTGTTAAAATTATCTTCCATGCTGATACCTCTTCCGATTCGAATGGCATGGTCCCTTTATTCTTCACAAAGTCATCCACTATCCGGGTAAGGTCCAAAATGGCTTGTTCAAATGGAGGGATTGACTGTGGTGGCTGAGGTGACTCTAGAGTTGAAGCATAATATGGGGGTTCAGGAGGTGCATACTGTGGAGGTCTGGGTTCCCATGAGGAATTCGTGTGATTCCCCCAACTATGGCTGTGGTACTAATTATTAGGCACACAAAAACAAATCCCGCAAAGACTGCTTTTTTTTTTTTTCAATGAAACTAAAAGAAAAATGAAGGATAGTGAATATAAAAGTAATTCACTGAAGATTTGTGATGAGGATCATAAGTACCGACATCTCACAATGCATTCTCAGCACCATCCTCGACAACGAGCCATTTGATCTGTGTCACGTAGGGTGATACTCTGGAACAACAATATTTGTATCCTAATTTCCTCCCATCGTCGTAGTCAAGCTACCTAAGATAGCGGTCTAGGGTCGAACACAGGATGGGGCTTTTGCACAAATGATTTACGCTAAGGCTGCAATTCTAGAATTTGGCCTGGATTTTAAGGCTCAAAAACAGGGGAGTTGATGGTTTACAAACTGAAAATAAAACAAGAAAATAAGAAAGAACTCAAGCATTGGGCCACTGGGTTTAAGGTTCAAGGCTAACCGAGAGGTCCCCGGGTTAATTTCTTCGTGTTTGTGGGAGAATGACATATGCATCTCCCGAACCGGATCTTCATTTAACTTTAAAAACTAAACCCTAATAATTTTCCTTTTGATAGAAAGCATTTATTTAACATTTATGGTTCCTTCAGTGAAAACATGTCTCAAAAACCTACCCTACAATAACTAATAAGAGACAACTAATTAGGCATCAGTGAATCTAGTGAAAGTATCCATTGAACCCAAAAAGCTTGCCAAATACACATTAGGGAGAGCATGATTAAGAGATTTTAACCTAAAAAGTTGAAATCCAACCCTTAACCTACCTCCAGTGGCTCGTAAAGAGCAACTATTTGATACGCGTATCTTAATGCTAAGAATACACTGAACTCCTAAAAGCTTGCCAAGTATTGCAAAAGAAAGTACATCAAAAAGCCAAACCAGAGTTGAAATAGGGAACCAATGTCAAAACTCGTCGCGTGAAAACAAAGGGGAACCACTAAGAACTCTTCAGATCCTCACTCTCCGTAAAGCTGAAATCTTTTCCTCATGAGGAAGGGCTTTATTGTTCATCCTCCGTTGTCATCCTGAGGGTGTTTGGCAACCAAGAAAGTGGAGAGAAAAGGCAGAGAAGAGAGAAATGAGGGCCAAAAACAGGGCCCCGTGAATCGCTTCCACAAATTAGAACTTAGGAGGTCAATAGTGTTTTACAATGGCTTATATAGCTCAAAAACATGTAGAAATACCAAAAATAACCAAACTAGATTAATTACAAAGGAGGGTAGAAATGAGAAAACCAAAACGGTCGTTGATAAAAACAAAAGTGTGAAATTTCGCACACGCTGATTTCCTCCCACTATCATAGCGAAAAATTGCCATGGTAAGCGGTGGGCCTATGGACATAGCGAAAATAGCTGCATAGCGAAAATTGAAATTTCGCTATGCACAAGATTATGATAGCGAAAATTGGCGACATAGCGAAATTTCGCTATCATAGCGAAATTATCTTGGCGTAGCGAATTTCGTAATCGCTTCTCGCTATATCGTTCCATTGCTTCTCGCGCTACTATTCCCACGCACTATTCCATTTCTTCTAGCTTTGATATTCTTCATTCCCGCTTGTTGGAAATTGATAGAAACTTATATGAAATTGATGAAATCAACCCACTTTGGTTATGATTGGATTTACACGATAATTGGGCTTCCAATTCTCGCAAAACTACAAAATAAATGAATGCAATCGTATGCAATAGGGACCTCGAACATGTCAATTGGGTTAATTATAACAATTGCACACAAAAAGCGCCAAACCTAGTTAAAATAGGTTCAAAATAGCACTTTTGGGAATTAATCAACTAATGAGGTGTGGGCACAATGAAATGGCAAGTAATGTGTGTTGGGCGCATTTAAAAGAGACCGCGGTATCATCCGAAAAGTTTTGTGGCGGGTAAGAGACCTACTGTGATTATTCTGAAAGTTCTATGGTGGGTGTAAGAGATCCGCTGTGATCCTAAAAGTTCCTCGTATGAGCGTATGAGACCCGCGCGGAGCCGAAAGTTCTCGTTGCTCCAAAGAAGACACACGGGGTCATGGTTATCACTAGACTTTAAGTTGGGTGATAGGAGTTGGGATTGACTGGATTAGTTACCCATTGGCAACCCATGATTGCGCTAGTGAGCCGATAAGGGCTCTGCTTGTTAGTAATAGTGTCTGTGCTCATTGTATGGACATGGTATTTTTGACTATTTATGAGAATTTATTATTTATGATTTGCATGTTTATTATATATAATGTCCTTGAATAATATTATTAATTATTCTAAATGTCCTTTAATCGGTTATTGTTATGGGGAATAACAATGAATTAAGATTAGTATAAAGTTTGATCGATATTCACGGATGAATATGTGTACGAGATACAAATCAAATTTATATCTATTTATTGAGAACAAATATTGACGCACCTCGTCTTGAGATTACTGCCATGGATCAAAGTCATGTTAATTTTAATAGTTGTGTCATTAAATCCTTTGACCAGATCGCTTATAGTCTTCAAATATAAGGAATATTGTGTTTTGATATAATCAAACGTTGTCTTTAATCGGATGACTATAAAGGTTATACTTGAACATAATAAGAATTATGTAAAGCGAGATATGAGCGATTAAGATGGAATTTGTCCTCTTATTATAAGAGATATTCTAAGTCCCCCGACAATTGAGAGATCGAGAAATGCATGGTTTGCTCAAATGAATTGATGCATCAATGTCATTTGTTTAGTCGCCTAATCGGGTTTCAGTAATCAAAGATAGACGATATAAGGTTGACTTTGTCCATGCCTCTTATATTCTATCAAGATATCACGACAAAAAGGATTATGTCATTAGCTATATTAAGGTTGTCTCGATCATGAGCTTTATTTAACTTGGGTAGTCATACTGTCTCAGAGGCCACTGTATGACTAGAGATCAAAATGTGATTTGTGCCTACCGCCAATATTAATTGAACCTATGGTTGCAATATTAAGAACGAATAACAATCTATGGTTTTTCACTGTAGTAATTTAAAAATGATGAGATTATTTTTAAATTACAAATAATAACAGTTGTTGTTTAAATCGAATTTAATTTTGAGAAAAGTTTAAATTGTGATTTAAATTATAACAAATAATTAATTTGTTATATTTTCTTATTGGATAAGGAAATAATCTGTAAAGGGTTTTTGTTTTTTTTTTGGATGTGAATTTAAATTGTTATTATTTAAAAAGAGTTTTAAATATATACAATATAAATTCGCTTATCTCGATAAGGATTTGGAATTAAATTGTTATTATTTAAAAAGAATTTTAAATATATAATAATAAAAATTCGCTTGACTTAAACCCTAAAAACTTATATATATATATATATATATATATATATATATATATATATATATATATATATATATATGTGTGTGTGTGTGTGTGTGTGTGTGTGTGTGTGTGTGTGTGTGTGAGACATATATATTTTGTAAGAGTTGTCTTTACTTAAGAACAACCAAAACCGAGAGAAAGAAAAAAAACCCTAATTTCATTTTAAGCAAAGACGAACTCGAATTAGCATTCATCAAGATCGCTCATTATTTGTTCGTGGTTACTTGCAGTGGTCGCCGTAAAGGCGGCACCTTGAAGATCGAATTGCGACGCCCCAAACTCCGGGGTCGCATCAATTCAACTCGTGGAATACGAGTGGAGGTCGGGTTACCCGACGCCACTTTTAGAAAATCGGGCAGAGTCTCCTTTGTACAGGGAGCTCCACCCAAATACAATGCTTGCATAAAACCTGCATTACCCGTCCCAAATAAATTCAACATAATCCCAAGGATAACAACATGGATAAAAACGGCCTCTTGGGCCCATAAACAATATCCATCAACCATATCAACCATGTCCCATAGTTCTAAGAGTTAGTAAATGGTTCTTATACAACATATATCAAAATAGAGAATTCTAATACATATGGAAAACCATCAAAGCCACCCGCCTTTCAAAACTCGCCCTAGGATGAGCCGTCCTCGCACGCCCCTGCACTGTAACAGTGGGGATCCCACGACTGGCGAAGCAAAGCTCGCAGGAGAATCGCCCTAAGTGGGCTACTCACCACCTGGGCCAGCAAAGTGCAACGTTCCACTTAAACACACATTCAAGCAACGATGAGATCCTACCAACGTCTACATGACTAACTCCGTGATCCCGAGTCCTCACCGACTCTCTCACACTCGCCTAAGCCTTGTATGAGAATTATTATTTAATTAAGGCAATTCTCCATGAATATATATCAATTGGGCCGCTCCGACGATTGATATATATTATTTGTTTGTGGACTACCCTTCGATGAATAAATATCAACCGGGCCGCTCCGACGGTTGATATATTATTTAGTTTGGACCACCCTCCGATCATTTTATATTATTAGACAACCCTCCGAACCTTTTTCTGGGGACTCATCCATGCACTAATTCCTAAAACTTAGGATCGCCCAGTTGCATATGGAATGCATGTATGCCACTTCCAATACAATGAATCACATGCAATTATATAACACAAATATATTCACATAAAAATTAAATCACACAAACATGTTATGTAATTTATCATTTCAAACACCAAAATTAGCTCACTTGGGCTAATGTTCAAACAAAAGCAATTCGATTCGAATCACTTAATCAAACACAGATTTTCCCAAAAATACATTTTTGGGGTACTATTCCTAGGAACAGGTAAAACCCTAGGTTTTTCGTTCCAGCTTCAAATAATTCATCTGCTCATATATAAACCCGCATCTCATGGCTATTCCTTGCCTCAATCCATTCAACACATAATTTACACCAAGAACACAATAAATTCATACTATCCGCCTATGAAGCGTACTTTGCACGGACCCGCCCATCTGCTCTCAAAATTTTTCTATTAATTCGATCCCAATGTTTGGGACCGATCAAACACTTCTAATGGCCTCTATCAACTCGAACATTTGAAAAGTAATTAAATGGGAATAAAACCCAAGTAGGAGAAAATCCTACCTCTCAAGGAGTTTGAAGAAACTCACTAAAACCGGAAGTCCACGCTGCAGAACTGCCCGCGAGATCGCTTTCTCCCCCTTCACCTGGTCCAACGGCCTGATCGCAGGAGTCCTGCAGAGCGCTTCCAAAACCCACAACAACCACCATCAAAACTCAATTATTTCTCACGTGGGTTTTTATTAAATGAAGAGGATGAAGTAATCGCTGAGTATTTCATTCCTCTAGCCACTCTCTTAAAATCAAACTCTAAAATGACATTTATATCCCTCTTTTACTGCACTGATATTCAGACTATTTCTGGCCATCCATTTTCATCATTTCTACTCATACCACTTATGGTAAGCATGAGTACATGTTATTCTGTGTTTTCGCCGCACCGAATCGGCTTTACAACTTCCCGAACCACATGACTCGAAAACGTGCTTTCTACTTTGATCGTGATTGCAAGAAATTGCGTAAATTTTACGTGCTAACTAGATTTCATGAGATAATTCTAAATCTGCAATCCGTTCATTATCCGGGAGATCTAGAGAATTAATTACGGATTTTTAAACGTAATTAAAATTTTGTAATCAAAATTACGATTTTTGCCCTTATTCCAGAAATTGGAATTTCTCGGGTCTTACATTCTCCCCTCCTTAAAAGAAATTTCGTCCCGAAATTCAAGGCAAATATAACACTCACATGCATATGCAATGTATACTGTACCATGCATGTAAACTAGTTATTTAATTGCTAAACAACTAAACCACGTATCTTCATCCCTAAACAAGAAGGGATAGATGACCCGCATCATGTCCTCGCGCTCCCACGTGAACTCCTCCACTCCATAGTGTCTCCATAGTACCTTCACTAGCCTCACGGTCTTGCATCGCAAAACCTGATCACGGCCATCAACAATGCCCACCGTCCCCTCAAGGTCCCCCATCTTATGCCAATCCCTAATCTCGCCCCAATCCATCACATGAGCCGGATCCGAGTGTACTTTCGTGAGCATGGAGACGTGAAACACCCTGACACTGACATGCTGGCAGAACGCTAACCGCACGCACAAAGGCCTACCTCTCAAGTATCTCAAGGGTCCAATGAATCTCGGCGAGTACTTTCCTACTTTCACGAACCCGACCATCTTCTCTTGTGCATCACCTTCAAGAAGACGTGATCCCCACCTCAACTCTAAAGGTCGGGCGCGCTGTGACATCGGCATAGCTCTTTCCTGCCGGCCTGAGCCGTGAGAAGACTTTGCCGTGACAAGCCTACCTTCCCGCAGGTGTCTCTAATCAGTCAAGACCCGTTGATGGAGCCTCCTCCCACCCTGGCCCACACGCGACCCATGGCCTCCCATAATGCCTCATACGGTGCCAACCGTGATACTCACCGGTAACCGGTTGTTGTAAGCGAATTCCACTAAGGGCAAATGTTCCTCCCAGCTACCCTTATAATCTAGGACGCATGCTCGCAGCATGTCCCTCTAATAATCAGATAGTCCTTCGTGACCTAATTACTTGTCTCGAGGGTGGAACGCTAAATTTCATCGCCAATCGTAGCCCATAGCCTTGAAACTCTTCCAAAAGTGCGCCACAGAACCTCTGGGTCCCTATCCGACACTATAGATATTGGCACTCCATGTAGACGACTATCTCAATGGCACGTATAACCGGCGACCTCTCCAAGCGCGAAGGTCATCCGCACGGCTTAGAAAATGCGCCGACTTCGTGAGTCAGCCCACCATCACCCATACCGCGCCATGCTTCGCCACGCCCCGCAAGTGCGAGTCGCGTTGTGCGTCCATCGCGACGCGTTCCCACTCCACCGCCACCTCCAATGGCCGGCAGCCCTCGCTGGCTTCTCGATGCTCGCCTTTACCCGGGCCGACACGCCAGACATCGTCAACAAAAGTCCCTCCTTACGTGTCTCTTCATCCCACTCCACACATCGGGCGACGTAAGATCCCGGTACATCTTCGTGCCACCTGATGTACGGAAAATCGAGAGCGCGAAACTCCCGAGAATCCCTCCTCTCACCTACTAACCTGGGAACCACTACTCCATCCCCATATCAAGATCATCCGTGAACGTCCACCGCCACACCAGACTGATCAGACTGGTCCCTCGATGATACGATCTCTCGCGGCCCCGGGGATGACCTGGACTCAATCACTCGCTTCACGAAGACTTCGTGTGACACTAAACTCCCTAAAGTACCCTAACTGCCACAAAGATCGAGCTCAAACCGCCGCGACACCGAAAGACCGCTCACTCCCGAGGTGCCCATACTAGCCAAAGCCTCCTCGCGACTTCCGACCGAAAGTGCATCAGCCACCACATTTGCCTTCCCCGATGGTAAACAAGGTGAAGTCATAATCCTCTAGAACTCCATCCATCTCGCGCTGCCTCATGTCGAGGTCCGGCCACAAGGAAATGCATCGACTTTATGGTCCGGTACACCTTTAACTCCTCACCATACAAGCAGTGGCGCCCAAATCTTCGCTGGGCGAAGACTACGGCAACTAACCTCCATGTCATGTGGGGTAATTCCTGCTCATGATCTCAACCGACGAAAACCATGTTACTACTCCTCCCGATCGATCAAAAACACATCCTAACCCACAAAATTTCTCGGTGCATCACAATACATCAGGTACCCCCCGTCCCTCAGCCCGGACCATCAAGATGGGTCGCAGTCCCTCTTCAACTCCCCGAATGCCTCCTCGCATCGGTCATCCCACTCAAACTCGACCTCCTTCCAAGTCAATAACTCCAGTCATAGGTGTTGCCAATCTGGAGAAATCTTCTATGAACCTCCTGTAATACCTAGCCAATCCCAAGAAAACTACGAGCCCAAGACCTGACTTCGGGCCTTTCCCAATCCCACGCTCACTTTCCCGGTCGACGGACACCTCGATGCTGACACTACGTGTCCCAAATCTCACCAGAAGCTTAACTCGCACTTACCGAACTTGGGCCAGACAAAATTGGATGGGCCCTCAACAATTATAAAACGATCCTCGCTGAGCACTATGTTCCCACTGACCGGGAGTGATCAAGATGTCATCCACGGCGACTACGACAAACTGACTGGGGGCCAGTGTCGAATTACCCCTACGCATGAGGTCCATGAATGCGCTAAGATTTGTCAATCCGAAAGGCATCACCAGAACTCATAGTGCCTTATACTACGCCCCAAACGCCGTCTTAGGAATATCCGTATCCCTAACCTCGCCTGATGGTAACCAAGGTTATGTCTACTCCTGGAGTAGACTCGTACCCTTCAATCGATCAAATAAATCATCAATCCTCGATAATCTGTGGTCACTTTCTGATTGTAACCCTGCCTAACTGGTTTGCAATCAACGACAATGGCGGGTCTTGTCCTTCTCTTCTAGCTGAACCGAGCGCCCCAAGGTGAAGTGGCTCTGGCCTAATGAACCCTTGTCCACGTTCCTCGGTGAATCGACTCGAGTTCCCCGCACCCAACCCAGCTATCCTACGCGAGTCATGTAGACGTGCGATACCCAAAGTGTACTCACATACCAAAGTCTACTACCCTATGTGAGGTAGTCCGGTGTGAATCATCCGGAAAAACATCCACATACTCGCACAATTCACCGAGGTAACTGAACTGGCCCTCCTCGTCTCTCCAGGTAAGGCTCGCAGCAACCCGCTAACCTGGGCCTCACACCTAGACCTCAGATACTTTCAGGCAAATGCCTTGTCTCCTGAATACCACACGAAAATTACCCCGCGTAGGCGGTAACCTCCCGCGCTCACAATCGATAATGACTCGGTAAGTCGGCCGCCACCAATCCATCCCCAGATGACATCGAACTCGACATATCCATGATCCTCGTGTCCACTCGTGGAGCGAGTCCCCGTAGATCTCCGCAACCGGAACCTCGACATACATATCATCCCTATTCTCGCCCTAATCCCTAGGGAGAACTCACGTACAAAGGCTCCTCTAAGGTCTCAACCTCTAAGCCCAACTCTTGATCACAACTGATGCAAAGAATGAATGAATGCGGTTGCCTGAATCACAACACTTCGCCATGTGCAGATAAAGAAAAAACGCACTTCGATAGTCAAGGTTGATCTCGATGACTCACCGCGGTGATGTGTAGGACACGCCCCGAACCCCGAGGTCCCTCGTCAGGCCCGCCCTCCGCTCTACTAAGCCGCCCCGCCTACTCCGTGAAATGTGGCGCCTGTAGCCCCTCAAACCATGACTCACCATCCGGCCCGGCATCAGGCGCTGAGGAATGTAATCGTGATCCTCTCCCCGGTTCATCGACTGGACCGAGATGTCCCAAACCCCTGGATCTCTGTCGGGCAACTGGGCCTTATGTCCAGCCGCGACAATGGAAGCACCCACCGGTCCCGCCCCGACTAGGCAACCTCATACGCCCCGCCCCGACCGGCAACCTCATCCCCCCCCCCTCCTCAAAGGGTTCTCGTCCGATGGCTTGGATCAGATCCTCGCGAACTAGAGGCTCTGTCTTCCCGAACCGGAGGAAGATCACCGTCCTTCCTTCGCCACTAACACCGCATCCCGAGTGTCTCGAGCATCCTCCATATCTCTTCTACGGTCGTGGCCGTCCCAACCATAGAATCCATGTCCCGGCAGGCGAGTCCCATTGTCCTAGCACGAACGTGGACAACCTCACCATTCTCAAACCTAACCTTGGCCATGTCTGCGGGCCACGCAGTCATCCGCAATCCGCTTAACTCCGTGAATCGAGCCACAGAAATCATCACCGCCATCGCCTCGCTTTCAAATGAACCCCGAGCTTTGGCATGTCTCGCAGCCTCGAAAATACTCGCCATGAACAACCTCGAACTCGCCCATGTCATAACCTCTAGGTCTCTGTGGTCCTAACCCATCTCCACCATACGTGTCCCGCCCTAGTCGAATGCCACCGACTTCCTGGCCGGGACGGAGGTAAGACTTCCATGGCCTCCAATACGCTTCTATCTCGCATGAACCAATGGTCTCGCCACCATCTGCCCTCCCAAGAAATGCCTGGAGGGTGATGCGCCCGAATCTCCGGAGGTTCAGACTCCTCGACCATCTACTGGCAGCCAGCTCAGGCGACAGCGTACCACGCAACACCCACACCAACAAAAGCCCGCCGGTCAACATCGAGCTGATCATACATCTACAGCGCGCCCCGACCGGCGCCCACGTGACGCCCCCGCCCTCGACCTCTACTAGTCATCTACACAATCAACATGGCAGTCAATAAACAATACAGTATCTCCAAGGCATAAACACAGCCCCGAGACACTAATCAAACACAATAACCAGCGTATAAATCAAGTTCCTACATTTATGAAGCAATGTAGGGCAATCTATCTACAATTTAAATCGTTTTGATCCACAAAATTTTATTTTTTGAAAATTTCATTTTTCGAAAATTTTATCAAATTTTATTTGATTTTTGCTTATTTTTAATTAATTTAATTAATATTATTATTATTATTATTATTTATTTTTTCGAAAAATTTTCATTATGAACAAAGGTTCATAATCCGTCTACTATGACTAAAAAACAAGATCGAGTCAAAACTAAGTCGAACCATCCGAAGTCACCGTGATAGGTACCTAATCGCCAAATCGGGCACCTGGGCCACGCCAGCGCCGCACAGCGGCCGACGCGGGTTCTGGCCCGGCCGGTCGCAGTCGAAGTGCCGCCACTTCGCCGCTACAAGGCGCACGCCACAGATCTCCGGCGCAGACGCTTACCGCCACGCGCTTCACAGACACCTCGTCTCATTACGTCAAGGCCGCCGCGCGCGCTGCCGCCTGTAACGCCACTCGCCACTTAACAAGGCGCCTGCAAATAGCCAGATCGTACCGCCCACCACAGAGCATCGTTAGGGTCTGCTGTCGTGGTCACTACCGGTCGTATGGTGGGATGGGACGCGCCTAAGCCCGCCCAGCCTCCACAACCCATCAGTGATGATTTCAACCCTTACCGCACCAAAAATTTTTTATTTTTTTTTCACGATAAATAAATTTTTTTTCATTAATTCCAAAGAGTATGAAAACCACTAAAATCACTAAAATCATTTTTTTTCCTCCCACAAATTCATAAAATTTATTCCTCGTATTTTCTTCAACTTGTAAAAATTATTTTCTATCAGCTAAATAAATTTATAAAATTTATTCTTTTCTATTTTTTTCCAAATTTTTGTACACTCGTACAACTCGACATATTTTCATATCCATGTGCTAATCACTACACATATCATTTCATCACTCACCCAACATGGCAACACACCATTCACCAAACAACCAATTGATCACACATGTTACAACATCAATCATAGCATCACATGATCACAATCAAAACACATCCAGTGTTCTAATTTCTCTCTCGTGCCTTCCTACTCATACCTCTTCACCTACATCATACCACACCGTGGTGATGGATGTCCTAACCCCAGCCCCTAGGCATTCGTGATACCTAAGCTCCGACACCAAGCCGCGACGCCCAAACTCCGGGGTCCGCTGACTACCCACACCGCTGGACACGAGTGGAGGTCGGTTACCTCGACGCCACTTTTTAGAAAATTCCGCAGTAGTCTCTTTGCACTGTGTGAGCTCCACCCAAATACAATGCTTGCATAAAACCTGCATTTACCTGTCCCAAACAGTCCAATATAATCCCAAGGATAACAACATGGATAAAAACGGCCTCTTGGGCCCATAAAACAATATCCATCAACCATGTCCCATAGTTCTAAGAGTTAGTAAATGGCTCTTATACAACATATCAAAATACAGAATTCTAATACATATTTAAAAACCATCAAAGCCACACCCTGGCTTTCTTCAAAACTCGCTCCTAAGATGAGCCGTCTCTCGCACGTCCCTGGTGACTGCAAATAAAGGGGATCCCCACGACGGGTGAGCTAAAGCTCAAGAGGGAGAATCGCCTCGCGGGCTACTCACCAACGGTACAGCAAAGGCAATGTTCCAATTTAAACACACATTCAAGCAAAATGCATGATCCTACTAAATGTCTACATGACTAACTCAGATCCCGAGTCCTCACCGACTCTCTCACACTCGCCTGGGTTTGCATGAGAATTATTATTTAATTAGTGGGCAACCTTCCGATGAATATATATCAATTGGGCCGCCCGACGATCGATATATATTATTTTTTCAGGACTAACCGGCGAATAAATATCAACCGGGCCGCCCGACGGTCGGGAGCATATTATTTAGCCTGACTCCGCCTCCGATCATTTTATATTATTAGACAACCCTCCGAACCTTTTTCTCTAGACTCATCTCATGCACTAATTCCTAAAATCCTAGGACGTTCCAGTGCATATGGAATGCATGTATGCCACTTCCAATACAGTCTAATCACATGCAATTATATAACACAAATATATTCACATAAAATTTAAATCACACCAACATGTTATGTAATTTATCATTTTAACACCAAAATTAGCTCACTCAAGCATCGTTCAAACAAAGCAATTCGATTCGAATCACTTAATCAAATACGATTTTCCCAAAAATATACTGGGGTACCATTCCCAGAATAGTAAAACCCTAGGTTTTCGTCTAGCCAAATAATTCATCGGTTCATACATAAACTTGATCATGGCTTTCATTCCCTTATTTCAACCATTCAACACATAATTTACACCAAGAACACACAAATTCATACTCACATCCGCTCTATGAAGCAAATGACGACCGCTCCATTCGTTCAAAATTTTTCTATTAATTCGATCCCAAATGTTCTGGGACCTGATCAAACACCCCTAATGGCCTCTATCAACTCGAACATTTGAAAAGTACTAAAATGGGAATAAACCCAAGCAGGAGAAAATCCTACCTCAAGGAGTTTGAAGAAACTCACTAAAACCGAGTCCACGCCAGAAGCCCGTTCCGCGCAGATCGTTTTCCTTCACCTCAAGTCCGCCAATGGCCTGATCGTGCAGGGCAAACTCTGCAGAGAAGCGCCTCTCTAAAACTCTCTACGAACAACCTACTGACCAAAATGAATCGCTTTCCTCACGTGGGTTTTGGCTAAATGAAGAGGATGAAGTATCATGAGTATTTCACCCCCTAAATACCACTTAAAAATCAAACTCTAAAATGACATTTATATCCCTCTTTACTGTAATTCGATATTCTACACTATTTCGGCCTTCCATTTTCATCATTTCTCTACTCATACCACTTATGGTACATGAGTACATGTTATCTGTGGCTTTCGTCGCATCGAAAATCAGTTTACGGCTCCCGAACCGCGATGACTCGAAAAACGTGCCAACTTTGACTGTATCAGCAAATTGCGAAATTTTACGTGCTAACTAGATTTCGCGAGACGATTCCAACGGTGCAATCCGTTTCGTCATCCGAGATCTAGAGAATTAATTACGGATTTTTAAACGTAATTAAAATTTTGTAATCAAAATTACGATTTTGCCTATTCCAAATGCAGTCTGCCCATACCATCAAAACCAAGACGCAGACTTTGAAGGCTCGACGAATCGATCTACTAAGAGGTAAGTTTCGCTTTACTCCTTCCTTCGGCTTTTTATGAAACGACAAATCCCCGTGGGTTAAGGGATAAAAAAAATTTTAAATTCCGCTGCATTTATGTTCCAATCATATTGGATATTCTGCCCGTAACCCAACAGTGGTATCAGAGCCACTTGTGTTTTCATAAAAATCGATAATGCCATGTGATGTATATGATTCTGGCATGACGGCGCTGAATATATGTGATATTATGGTTCGTATGACCATATAGTTAATAGGTTTTGTTAAGGCATTAATTGATCGAATCCGAACCTAAAAGGATTCATTATCATGATTAAGAATCGAATGATACGCACAAAGTGTTTAATAGCATGCTATATGATTTTGGCTTTGTCTTAACTCGACATTACATGGACCGAATTCATATCAATTTTGATTTATCATTATCAATGATGTTGTTTATGGTGGTGCGAAAAATAAGCCCTATGTGTAATGAGATTACATAATATGTTGTTTTAATGTGATTTTGATGGCTTTCGGCTTATTCAAAATTTTATTGATGAGATCAATGAAAATTTAATTTTTGAGACAAAACTCTAATGTTTCTGATGGAATTGCGTAAACAGCTCTACGTAGCACCTTATGAATTTAATTGGTTTTAAATACACACCTATTATAATTTATTTCTTTTAATGCAAATTGTTTATGCTATATGATAACATGATATATTTTGCATGTTGTGTTGCTTCACATGGTGCACAATATGGCCTTTTTGACCAATGTGTTTGGCAAGTTATTATTATTGTTTTTACAAGGGTTGTAATTATTAAATACGGCTTGCATGCGTTTTATTTATTATAATTTTATTTTACTATTAGTGAGTATTTATTTAATTGTTTAATAAAGCAAGAGAGACAATACAAGCCATTTGAAGTCATGCAATCCAACCATGATGATGGAGGAGCTAGGTGTCTATGCACAAGTTGGTGGTCAAATCGACATCATGGAGCTGTTTATTACTACCTAGGAATGACTGTTGATCTTCATATTGGCTTATGGAGATCAATCTAGATTAAGGCCATACTATGACACGTTTATTATATGCATGTATTAGATGTTGTGCATGATGTTACATGAGTATGTGATACTGGATGTATGATGAGATCTATTAATTGAAAATTAAAATCAATCGAATCCCTCATAAAATTTAAAAAGTTAACATGCCATCCATATTTAAACACTTCAAACCTTTTATCACCTTAATGTAGGTTACCAAAGTAGAAGTACATTGGTTACATTAGTGAGACAAGATGAGTAATAGTATGTTTAAAAATGGTTTAACTTTATTAGGTTATCAAAGCGGTTTTTGGGCCTAATGGCATTAGATGGGATTTAAACATCTTGGGACATATGATGTCAAAATCATAAATATCTAAGAGTTGCATGAGATGTAATTGGTAAGAGTTACCTATCTAAATAACTTAATTTTAAGTGTCATGCCAAAGCTGACAAGTTGAGTGAAATATGGATCTTAGCTCACTAGATTTAATATGATTATTCTTGAGGGTTGTTAATTTAGTGAGAATTTTTCATAATCAAAATACTTATCGAACTTTGCATTCATTGTAGATGGCCAACAATAACAACAACAATTCTACTATGTCACTGCGATCAGTCCTTGAGAAGGATAAACTTACTAGGACTAACTTCCTTGACTGGTTTCGAAATTTGAGAATTGTTCTCAAACAAGAAAGGAAGCTTTATGTCCTGGATGAACATCTCCCTGAAGAACCAGCTGATATTGCTCTAAAGCTAAAAAATCTTATGAAGCATCATAATGACTCTATTGATGTTGCATGCTTGATGCTAGCTACCATGAGTTCTGAACTTCAGAAGGATTTGGAAAATATGGAAGCTTATGATATGATCTTTAATCTTAAGGAAATGTTCCAGTAGCTTGAAAGCGAGAAGGTATGAGACTACCAAGGCACTGCATTCTTGCAAGATGGCTGAGGGTGCTTAAGTTAGTGCTCATGTTCTAAAAATGAAAGGCTATATTGAGCACCTTGATAGGTTTGGATTCCATTGAGCCAAGAGTTGGCAACTGATTTGATCCTGAATTCACTTCTGATAGTTATGGCGGTTGTCATGGTATAACATGAATGAAATGGACAAATCTATCTGACTAAAATGATGCTTAAAACCGCTGAGTAGAATGTAAATCCAAACCCGGCCATGTTACGATGGTTCAAAATGGAAAGACTTCAAGAACAAGAGCAAGGGCAAGGAGTAATGTAGCCCCAAACTAGGAAGTCAGATTATTCTGTCGACCCTTGAGGAAATACAAGTGGAGGTCGGGTGCAGAACGCCACTTTAGAAAATTAGGCAGAGTCTCCTTTGTACGGGAGCTCTACCCAAATACAATACCCGCATATCCTGTCCCAAACAGTGCAATATAATCAATATATCAATCCCACATGGTAATACGACCACTTGGGCCATAAGCGATACTTAATATGCACGTACCGACTATGAATCCAACTATATATCCTATAGTTACAAGAGTTTTAATATTTTCACTCTTAAGCAATACATATATTAAACTTAAAGTTCTAATACATGTCACAAAAACCAACAAAGCCACATTCCGGCTTTATTCACAGAACTAAGCCTCTAGGTGAGCCATCTCCTCGCACGCTCCTGTACTGTAAAGGGGTCCACGACCAGGTGAGCTAATGCTCGGTAGAATGCATTACTAAGTGGGCTACTCACCACCTAAGTGCAGTGCAATGTTTCCAATTTAAACACACATTCAAGCAAATGCATGATCCTACTTGAATGTCTACATGACCAACTCAGATACCGAGTCCTCACCGACTCTCTCACACTCGCCTAAGCCTCGTATGAGAATTATTGTTTTGTTTGTTTGTGGACAACCCTCCGATGTGTATATATATATCAATTGGGCCGCTCCGACGATTGATATTTTAAATTTGGACTACCCTCCGATAATTAATGTTTTTAGACTACCCTCTGAACCATTTTCTCTAGACTCATCTCATGCACTAACTCCTATAGTCTAGGATGTTCGGTCTAATATGGAATGTATGTATGCCATTTTCAATACAGTCTAATCACATGCAAATATATAAACATGAATAAATTCGCATAATTCAAATCACACAATCATGTTATGTAATTTTACAACGCATACATCAAAATTAGCTCACTTGGGCTAATGATCCAAGCAAGCGATTTAATTTAATCCTCGATAAACACATATTTCACAAAATATATTTTTGTGTCCTTATTCTAGGAGCAGTAAAACCCTTGGGTTTCACGGTTCCAACACTCAACAGTCATCGGTTCTACTTTGGCGAACCCGCATCTCTGGCCATTCGGCCTTTTCCAAACCAATCATGATTTATCACAAATGCAACATTCGACCACCCAGATCAGCGTGGGCTGATCACAGTTTGTGCGCGTGGGTTTCGAAATCTAACGCCTTGGTTCCCGAGATTTGGAGGCCCGGTCAAACAGCCCCTCACGAGCCTCATTCAGCTTAAACGATCAGTAAAACACTTAAAATGGAATAAAACTCAAGTGAGGAGAAACCCTACCTCTTGGGTTTGTCAAAACTCCGCAGGAAATCCGGTACCCGCGTGAAGCCCTCTCCGCGTAGAAGCTAGGTTCTTCTTCTTGTCCTAAGTCATGAAGCGGTCGGTTATTGCCGTCTAGAGAAGTGGAGACCTTCTCTCTAAAACCACCATTTTCGATCTACTGGAAGTGTTCTCCCTTTTTCACGTTTTGTTTTGGCTTTAAGTGGGGAAGACAAGCACTATTGCTTAATTTGTCTTTTAGTGACTTAATTCAAATTCCATAATGACCGTTATGTCCCTCTTTTCTCAGTTTTGATATTCGGCTCTATTTCGGCCGTCCATTTCCATCATTTCTCTACTCATACCACTTATGACACATGAGTACGTGTTATATGTGACTTTCTTCGCCTTGAAAATCGTTTTACGGCACCCGAACTGTGATGCCTCAAAAAACGTGTCAACTCCGACTATCTCGGGATTTTACGAAATTTTTCGTGCTAGCTAGATTTTGTGAGACGATTCCAACGGTACAATCCGTTTCATCATCTGAGATCTAGAGAATAAATTATGGATTTTTAGCCGAAATTACAATTTTGTAATCGAAATTACGATTTTGCCTTTTCGAAGTGGAATTTCTCGGTCTTCTGGGCAAGAGCGAAGAGAGTCGATGCTCAACCCAAACCCGAACCTGAACCCGAGGCTAAATCCCGAAAGGGAGGGTGTTTTGTTTCTTTGCAATGAACACGGTCATTGGAAGCTCTTATTTGTATTTAGAGGATCTAAAGAAGAAGAAGACTGGTGAGACCAGTTCTTCAGGTATTTATGTTATACAGATTAATTTTTCTCCTTCTAATTCCTGGGTATTAGATACTGAATGTGGATCTCACATTTGTACAAATGTGTAGGGGCTCAAAAGGTAGACAAATGAAGTGAGGATTGATCTGCAGTAGGCAATGGAGCAAAAGTTGCTGCTTTGGCTGTAGGAAGTTATGAACTTACTTTGCCCAGTGGGATTTTGTTAGTTTTGGACAATTGCTATTATGTTCCTACAATGTGTAGGAATATTATTTCAGTTTCTTGTTTGTATAATGATGGGTTTCTTTTTATTATTAGAATAATAATTGCTCAATTTTCATAAAGACATGTTCTATGCAAATGCCTATTCTGGAGATGGTCTTTATGTTATGAACCTTCAAAATCAACAATTCTCATGTCTATAACATAACTACTAAATTTAAGTCCAATGATTTAAATTCAACCTATCTTTTGGCATTATCGCCTTGGCCATATAAATGAAGCGCATCTCAAAACTCCATCAAGTTGGACTTTGAATTCATTTGATTTTGAATCATATGATACATGTGAATTTTGTCTATTGGGTAAGACCAAAGTCCCTTCTTGGACACGATTGAGAAGGGCCAATGGTGTGGATCTCATACATACGGATGTATGTGGACCATTAGTTCAGATGCTAGAGGAGGTTACAAGTACTTCATTACATTCTTGATGACTTCACGGATATGGTTATATGCAGCGATGAGACATAAATCTGAATCATTTGAAATGTTCAAATCTTTTCAAAATGAAGTACAAAACCAACTTGTAGAACAATCCAAGGCACTTGATTTGATGAGTGGCGAATATTGAGCAGGGAATTTGATGACCATCTTGGAACTTGTGGAATCATTTCACAATTAACTCCTACTGGAGCAACGCCTGATGGAATGGGTATTATGCGAGATGAGGAATCGAACTTTATTAGATATGGATTCGTTTCTCACGATAAGTCAAACAAATCTTCATTTACCTTGGGGTTATGCACTTGAAACAGTTGCGTTCACACTAAATCGAGTTCCATCGAAGCGGTTGAAAAGACACCATATGAGATGTGTGGGTTGGTAAAAGGCCCGGAGTTTGTCTTTTCTTAAGATTTGGGGTTGGGAGACCTTATGTAAAGCGTCAAGATTTCAAATAAGCTGAGACGAGTCTGATAAATGTCTTTTTGTGGGAGTATCCTAAAAGAGACTAAGGGATACTACTTTTACAATCCCATAGAGAACAAAGTGTTGCTCGGAATGGTGTCTTTCTAGAAGGAATTTATTTCCTAAAGGAACCCAGTGGGGTAATGTACAGCGCTGAAGAAGTTCAAGAACCTGAAGATAACATTAGACTTCACATTGGATATATAGTCAACAAAATATTGTTGACACACCTCCTATAGCATAAAATTTACGTAGATCTGATAGGTTACGTCATGAGCCCGAGAGATATGGATTTCTTGTGATTGATAACCATGATGTATTGTTAGTGGATCAAAATGAACCACTACCTATCAAAGAGCTATGTTGGATCGATTTCGAGAAATGGTTAGAGGCCATGAAGTCGAAATTCAATCCATGTATGATAATCATGTATGGACCTTGATTGACCCACACGAAGGTCTGAGACCATTGGTGCAAATGGGTTTTAAAGAAAGCGGCATGGATGGCAAAGTGCATACTTACAAGCAAGGAGCTAGTTGCAAGGTTTCAAACAAACTCATGGTATAGAGGCCCATGATGAAACTTTTTCTGTAGCTATGTAAGTCTACTCCCGAGAATTCTTATTGCCGTTGCTGCATATCATGATTATGAGATTTGGCAAATAGATGTTAAAACTGCGTTTCTTAATGGAAACTTACTTGAGGATGTGTACATGACACAACTTGAGGGTTTTGTACAACCTAAGAATTCTGGTAAAGTATGCGAGAGCTTGAATCAGGTATGGTTTTGAAAACGGGCCTCTCGGAGTTAGAGTCTTCTCATTTTGATGAATGGAGTCAAAGGGTTTGGATTTATCGAATGAAGATGAGCACTATGAATTTATAAGAAAATTAGTGGATGCAATTGTATTTTTTGGTCTTATATGTTGATGACATTTTACTCATTGGGGAATGATATCCCTACATACTTGGGAATGTCAAGTCTTGGTTAGAAGTGTTTTCTCAATGAAAGACTTAAAAGCAAACTGCCTATATCCTAGGGATAAAGATCTAAGAGGCTGATTGGTTTAAGTCAAAGTGCTTACATAGACAAAGTACTGAAACGATTCAGTATGGAAGATTCCAAGAGAGGTGAAGTTAAGATATGCAGAGTTCCAACATATGATAATGTTGCTGATCCATTGACTAAGTCTCTACCACAAGCAAAGCATGATCGTCATGCTAGGTTCATAGGTATTAGATACATTGATGAATGGGCCTAGCGTAAGTGGGAGATTGTTAGTAACAGTGCTCTAGGCCTATTGTATGGACATGGTGACTATTTATGAGAATTTATTATTTTGATGATTTTCATGTTTATTATATATAATGTCCTTGAATAATATTATTAATTATTCTAAATATTCTCTAATCGGTTATTGTTATGGGAATAACAATGAATTAAGGAGTAGTATAAGAAGTTTGATTGATATTCATGGGATAAATATGTGTGAGATACAAATCAAAAATTTATATCTATTTGTTGAGAACAAATATTGGATAGACCGAATCTTGAGATTAATACATGGATCAAATTCATAAAGTTAATCTCTAATAAGTTGTGTCATTAAATCCTTTGACCTGAAATCGTTATAGTTCTCAACATAGAATATTGTGTTTGATATAATCAAAGCGTTGTCTTTAATAGAATGACTATAAGGTTATACTTGAACATAATAAGAATTATGTAGTGAGATATGAGCAGTAGTAAGATGGAATTTGTCCACTCTTATTATAAGAGAGAGATATCTCTAAGGTCCTCGACAATTGAGGCGAGAAATCATAGTGGGTGCTCGAAATGAATTGATGGAGATCAATGTCTTTGTTTAGTCAATCTAATTGGGTTCGAGTAATCAGATAGAGCGATAAGATTGGACTTTGTCCATGCCTTATATTCTATCAAGATATCATGAGGCAAAGGATTATGTCATTAGCTATATTAAGGTTGTCTCGGATCATGAGCTTTTCATTTAACTTGGGTAGTCATAATGTCTTGCTAGAGGCCACTTATGACTTGTAGGATCAAAATGTGATTTAGGCCTACTGCCAATGTTAATTGAACCTATTATAACAAATAATTAATTTGTTATATTTTCTTATTGGATAAGGAAATAATGCGTAAAAGGGTTTTGTTTTTTTTTTTTTTTGGATGTGAATTTAAATTTTATTATTTAAGGTTTAATATATAATAATATAGAATTCGTTTCCTTATCTGATAAGGATATGAATTTAAATTGTTTATTATTTAAAGTTTAAATATATAATAATAAAAAATTCGTTTTTGACTTAAACCCTAGCAGACTTGTATAGATATATATATGTGAGACATATATATTTTGTAGTAGTTGTCTTTTACTCTAAGAACAACCAAAACAGAGAGAAAGAAAAAAAACCCTAATTTCGTTTTGAGAAGACGAACCTGAACTAGCATTCAACAAGATCGTTCATTATTTGTTCGTGTGTGGATACTTGTAGAGGGTGGTCGCTTTTCATAAAGGCAGCACCTTTGAGAAGATCCGAATAAACCAAGAGCCTTAGACTTTGAAGGCTTGAATCGATCTACAAAGTGAAAGTTTCGTTTACCCTTCCTTCGGTTTTTATGAAAGCATGTGATCCTTGGTGGGTTAGGGATAGAAATTTAAATTCGCTGCATTTAAGTTCCAAGCTCCAGTTGGATATTGTGCTTGTAACCCGAGCAGCCGGTATGGTGTCATTAGTGCTCGTGCGATTGTCACACTTGGCATAGGCATGTGTGAGGGAGTCGGCGAGTGACTCGGGATATGAGCATGAAAGCATTTCATTCATGACATATGACATTCATGTAGACATTTTACTTGGATGTTTGTTTGTTTGTGTGGCCATTGAATGTGCACTTAGGTGGGGAGTAGCCCTTGTAGGATTTATTTCTCTATTGGGATATGCTCACCGTTGTAGGATCCCAGCTTCCCGAGTGCGGGACATGTACGGGCGGAACTGACGCTCTTTAGAGCCCTTGTAGGAGTTTTCCTTTTCTAATTTATCATCTCATTTTCTCTTTCTCCTTTAGTCATTTCTCTCCTTTTGGAACCTTCACTCATTCGGTCGGGAGGAAATTTCCTCCCATTTTCCTCGAGTCTCATGTGTGGCCATCGATTTTTATCTTTATTCCTTATTTCTTTATTTCCTTTTATGACATCACATCAACCACATGGCTTCATGTGAGCCATGGGATTCATTTTTCTTACATGCTAATTGTGAGCCTTTCCTTTTTGTGCCAAGTGTCACTCTTTTATGGTGCCATGTGGCATCCCCCAACCTTGCCATGTGTGTAGGCACCTGCATGGCATTGAAGTCGGTACCTCGAATCCATCGAGTCGGCGTGGTAGCTAAATTTCGAGAGACAATTTCAATGAAAAAGTCCGTTTCGTCATCCGAGATCTAGAAAATTTTCGGATTTGTACTGAAATTACTATTTTACCCTTTTTGAGAAAATTGGATTTTTCTCGGGGTTTCAAATGAAAAGCTTTATATGACATGCATAATTGAGATTTCAATATTTAGAAGTAATTTTTGTTGGCATGAAATTTTGAATTTGGAGAATTAATGAATTTAGAGAGGTTGCATTTACTGCACATCTGAGTGTTTGGTAGTGGAATGAAAATCCGATTCTGAAAGGTTAGCGTCGTTTCCTTCCAAACCTTGGTGAAAGGCTTGAGGGTGTGAATTATTGATCATGCCCTAGAAGATTGGGTTTTGCAGGCGTGACAGTGGTATCGAGCTATAGGTTTATGATCTTAATGGGAACTTGTTTAAGTTTGTCTATGGGGATAGTTGAGTGGCGTGTTAGTATCATATCACGTTCATATCCGTTTGTGTATTCTTAGCATTCTTTACAAATGTATATTAGATAATTGATTTCTTGGTGACTAGTTAAAGTTCACTACCTCTTTTGTCTTTGTTTAGTTTGTTGGTTTAGTAGATATACTTTTATCAATATGAATTATGATTTGAATTTGTCCTTCTTTGGGACATGTCGTATATGGACAATATGGTGGTTTGAAGTTATTTTATGACGATTGGTAAGAAGAATATTGGATTGATATGCTCCTTAAACAGTAAGGTTTTGTTTGATTTGAGGATGAATTAAGGAGCTTACTACCTTTAATTGTTGATTGTTTGGGAAAATATTGCTCTTTCCATATTCTTGATTATCTTGAGTTTAGTTGAAGGGAAACATGTGGATAAATTGTTACTCATAAGCTAAGCCTTGCAAGGTAGTTATTTGCTTAGAAGTGTTGTTAAGTGTTTAAGTCAATGTGATGATGATAGAAACAATTTGAAATTTAAAAGGATCTGATATTGTTATTAAAGTTTGAAGTTTCTTGGGATTTATTGATTACTACAAATAAATTATTAAGAGATCTCTAAGATTATCTTATATTTTCAGGCTGACATAGAAAGAAGTTAAGTTTGATTGGTCTTATAACTATGATGATAGCTTCACATAGTTGAAGAACAAATTAGTAGCAACTCTTATTTTGATTATTTCATTGGGTTCAAAAAGATTAGTTTTGCATAATGATGCCTTTCATTAGGATTTATGTTGTGTTCTTATGCAACATGGAAAAAAAAAAATTGATATATACTTATAGACATTTGAAATTTTAAGATAGAAAATTACCTTGTTATGATTTGAAGTTAAGGTAAAATGATTTTTGCACTTAATATATGAAGACATTTTCTTATTTATGATCTACTCATAGTTTATGAGAGTTTGAAGTCTTTGTCTTCTTAAAATGATTTTTAAGCAAAATATAAGATGATACAATTACTTAGAGATTATGATGACATTATTCAGTACTAATAAAAAAATGAGAATCTTGTGATTTATGCAAATAGAAAAAAATTGATTCCTTGGAAATCATTTAGGTCGTCTGAAAGCGATTAGTATATGATTTGAGATGTTCAAGTCTATGTTATACCTTTGGATTTTAGAGTTCTTATGTTGAGTATTATATTTTAACTAAATTTGTTTGAATGAGTAAGATCTTATAAGGAATTATTTGAAACTAGTTGAACTTTTAGAACAATTAATAAGATAATAAGATCTTGAAATTTAGGATTAGACTTAATGTCTTAAATAATGGAGACATAAAGAGGCAAACTTTACGAAGGAGGTTTATTACATTAAACTTCGATCTACCTAAAGGATCACAAAAGTATAAATATCTAAGACAGAATTTTGATGATCATATATGAAGTAAGGTATTACATTATTTGTGACTTTGGGTTTAGTGTGATCGTATATGGAGGTTTATTTCTCTATGTAAGATCTTCCTTACTTTATTTTTCTAGATTTTTTTGATGTAGATTCTTTAATTTTCTTTCAGTTTAGATGAACCCTGAAGAAGTCAGATTTAGATTTCACTTTCGTTCTTTAGAAATAATAAAATAAGTTGGTGGTGTCATATTAGATTACTTTTCAGTACTAAGTTGAAAATTATTTAAGGATAATTTTTGAGAAAGAAAATAATGATAAACAAAGCGGATAATTAGAAAAAGGCTGAATTTTTGTATAAATATATGCATTTGATAAGTATTTGATATATATATGTGTTTTGTAAATAAATATTTATTAAAGTTGAGAATTTATTTGATAAGGAATATGATTAGAATAATTATTTAGCAATTATAGGAAATAAGATCAGATTAATAATACTTGTTGTCGGACTCGATGGTGTTAGGTAAAAAGAAATTTATATATTATGTTGTGTAATAATATAATTTGTAAAATAGTATTAATATTATTTCTTTCTAGTAAAGATTTGGATTCGGATTAAAGAGCATAAAAATAAATAAATTATTAAAATAAGATCCGAGAATGGGCAGAAATTTCAATTTAAGAGAAAGCGGGCAAAATCGTAACTTTTATTCTGAAATTGTAATTTCGGTTAAAAATCCGTAATTAATTATCTAGATCTCAGATGATGAAGCAGTTTCAGCGTTGGAATCGTATCGCGAATCTAATTAGCACGTAAATTTAAGTAAATTCGAGCGATTAGATCGTAGCGTTTTCGAG
Organism: Tetrastigma voinierianum; assembly: GCA_016808115.1. Taxonomy (NCBI): domain Eukaryota; kingdom Viridiplantae; phylum Streptophyta; class Magnoliopsida; order Vitales; family Vitaceae; genus Tetrastigma; species Tetrastigma voinierianum. Next base: position 95,108 of record JAEQBH010005621.1, on the reverse strand, counting down.
GCATCGCGTTCGGTCTTTGTAAGCGATTTTGATCGCGTGAAAGTCGCGTATATCGTAATACTCATGTGCCATAAATGGTATGAGTAGAAATAATGATGAAAATGGATGGCTTAGAGATAGTCTTAGAATATCAAATCTGGGAAAAGAGAGGGACATAAACGTCATTTTAGAAAAAATTTTAGTCATTAAATGACAAATTATCAAATAATCTTGCCTCTTCATTAAACGAGGAAAAAACGTGGGAACAAGATTTTGAGATCAGTAGCTTCGTTTGAGAGGTTTTAGAGAGACACTTCTCTCTAGATTTATGCGCGATCCGACCGTCGGCAGTCTTGGTAGAGGAGCGCTCACGCGGAGGCTAATGATGGGTGCAGTTTAGGGAGTTTCTTCAAACTCCAGCAGAGGTAGGGGTTTCTCCCTACTTGGGTTTAAGGCTTTTATTTAAGTGTTCTACAATGCCAGTTTGCTTGAGGCCTTGGAATAGCGTTTGATCGGTTCAAAGCTTGGGCAGATATTCAATTTTGAAACCCATGTGGGCGGTCATTATTTGTCCACGGGCTGATGTGGGTTCCTAGTTTGTGCATTTGTGTGAAAATGTGTGCTTTGATGTGTATGAGGCCGGAATCGGCCGAGAAATACGGGTTCAAAAAGTGAACCGATGAAATGTGATTTTTCGAGAATAGTAACTGAGGGTTTCACTATTCCCGAAACAGTGTTTTCAAAATATATTTTTGTGAAAATATGTGTTTGGTCGAGTGATTTAAATTAAATTACTCATGTTTGATACGTTAGCCCAGTGAGCTAATTTTGATGTATGAGTTGTAAATTACATAACATGGTTGTGTGATTTGAATTATGCAGTATATTCATGTTTATATGTTGCATGTGATTAAAGTGTATTGGGCCCGAAAATACGTGCGTTAAATATCTCATTTGGAACGCCCCTAGGATTATAGGAGTGAGTGCATGAGATGAGTCTAGAGAAAAAGGTTCGGAGGGTTGTCTAAAAATATTAAGTGATCGGAGGGTAGTCCATACTTAAAATATCAATCGTCGAAGATGGCCCAATTGATATATATATCGGAGGGTAGTCCACATATAAAAATATCAATCGTCGAAGACGACCCAATTGATATATCTCGGAGGGTAGTCCACTAAATATAATATCAGAGACAGTACACTACTTAGATCGGAGGGTAGACCACAAATATAAACAAATAACTTTGTTGAAATAATAATTCTCATACGAGGCTTAGGCGGGGCAGAGAAGGAAGTTAGTGAGGACTCGGGATCCCGAGTTGGTCATGTATAGACATTCAAGTAGGATCCATGCATTTGCTTGAATGTGTGTTTAATTGGAACATTACCTTTGCACTTGGGTGGTGAGTGGCCACTTAGGGCGATTCTCCTGCAGGCATTATCTCACCCGTCGTGGACCCCTTTTCTGGTGAGGCGTGCGAGGGCCTGATCTAGAGGAGTGGATTAGAAGAAAGCGGGTGTGGCTTTGATGTTGTTTACATGTATTAGAGGTCGAGTATTTTAATGTAAATATTTGTATAAGAGTAAATATTTGAACTCTTAGAACTGTGGATATAGTTGGATTCATAGTTTGGTATATATTTTTATGAGTACGGTTCATGGGCCCAAGTGGTTGTTTTACTCATGTGATTGGATATATTGGAATATATTGCCTTTGTTTAGGGCGAGGATATGCCGGGTTTGTATTTAGGTAGAGCTCCCCCATACAAGGGGCTACGCCTATTAGCACTAAAGTGGTGTCGGGTAACCCGACCTCCACTTAATATTCCCGTGAGTTAATGGTGGTGTGGGTTCGGGTTTGGGGCGTCACGGCTTGGTATCGGAAGCACGGGTATCCCCAGAATACCTAGGGAGCTCCGGTTGGGTATCCATCACCACTAGGTGGTTCGATGTTGAGTTTAGGTATGGGATTACCTAGGAAAATCACGGGTTAACACTAGGACACTACATGCACGTGTTTTGTGTGTTTTGTGTGTTTTGTGTGATTTGATGAATTATTGTGTGAATGGTATGCTTACCATGTTGTGTGATGAGATCGATTATGTGTGCTTGACGGAGAGAGGGGAGGAAATTACTTGCACAAATGTGAAAATATTTTAGAAAATATTTTAGGTAGTCTGATATTACAAAGCGAAGCCAATGAAGAAAAATAATTTTTAATAAATTTATTGGATGAGAATTGAAGAAAATAGAAGAAAATAAATTTTATAAATTGTTGAGTGGAGAAAAATTTTACGATGAAAAAGCTGGAAAAGAAAATAAATTTTAGCAAATTTATCGGTTATAGAGGAAAATAATTTTCTAAGGTTTATATGGTGTAAAGCGAGAAAATAAATTTTTGTAAAATTTATTTGAGTGTTAAAGAAAATGGAAAAAAAAATGATTTTAGTGATTTTAGTGATTTTTCCATTGCTTTAGAAAATAATGGAAAATATATAAATATATATTATAATGAAAAAAAAATACGTGCATAGCAGTTTTGGGCTACTGCCCAAATTATATTGTGAAGAAAAATTTTTTTGTATTGCAAGGCTGGATTGTATTGCAGCCTAGGAAGCTTGGAAGGGCTGAAATTGTATTGTGAGAGGTGAAAAATTGTATTGCAATACAGTTTACTGTATTGCGGCTTAGGTGCGGAGTTAAGCGAGAATTGTATTATGCGAAGAGGCGCGGCGGGGAGGATTGTGTCGCATCGTTCATGTGTTGTGACTAAGAACGAAGCTGATCTTTGTATTGCAATCTGATCCTTTATGCAGCGTTTCCTGGCGCCATAGTATTTGGGTAGCGCGAGGCGAGGTGCGGCGACGAACCTGGTGGAGTAGCGGCGTGGCGTCTTGCAGCCATTTAGAGCGACGGCGACGTTGACGTAGCGTGGCGTAAGGCGCGAGGCGCGAGGAGGGAGGGCGGGCGGGCGCTGGGCGTGGGCGCAGCGTGGGTGCGGGGGGCGCGGCTGTAGGCGTCTTGGTGGTCAGCCCAGGCCAAGATTGTTCTGTAATGCACAGCTCGGTTTTGACTCGATTTTGACTTGGTTTGACTCGGTATTTTCCTGAGTCACTAAATGAACACTGTTCATTGTAAAATAAATTTTGAAAATAAAATATTTCAAATTTAATTAAAATAAATAAAATAAATAAAATTTGATAAAATTTTCGAAAAATAAAATTTTCAAAAATAAAATTTTTGAAAATAAAATTTCGTGAAAACAATATTTTAAATGCAAAATTCATTGCATATACACTGGGTTATGTGTATGATTAGTGTCTCGGAATTTGTGTTTATGCCTTAGAATCTGTATTGTATTTAACTACCATTGAAATTGTGATTCTTGCTTGATTGTTGCGTGGAAATTATAATGCATGGTGTAATGCGCGTATAGGAAGAAATTGAATGCTAAGGTTATGAACTATGACCTTAGGGTTGGATCTTGAAATGAGCAAGAGAACTTAGAACCTGTTGAAATAAATAAATTGAGTGGTTGGAATTTAGCACCACTTAGGAAATGAACGAGTCAGTTCATGGTTGTAAGTCTATTAGTAATTGGCATCTGCATTACTAGTTAGACTAAAATGAAAATTAAATGACTCTTGTTGCCATTGGAAGCGTATAGATGGCTGAGTCGAGTCTGGCAGAGGGCGTAGAAGGCGTCCACAGATCTTGATCATTTCTGATGTTTGATCAGCGAGACTTGGGTGGGTTGTAGGTATTATAGCGAATGCTATAGCACGGCAGTATAGCGGGTGGGCGGGAGGAAGATCCTGGCTAACCTTGAAGGTTTAGGGCGCATCATCCTCGACATTCACGAGAGGGAGGGGGCCGATGGTGACGGACCATTGGTTTATGCGAGATCGAGGAGAAGATGTTGAGGCCATGGATGTACCTACGACACGACCAGGATTAGACTAGATGCGTTCTAGCTAGAGAATGAGGCCCAAATAGTGAAATGGGCAAGGACCTCTAGAGACCTTAGAGGAGCCGTTGTACGTGAGTCTCCCCTAGGGATCAGGGTGAGAATAAGAATGATAGGTCGAGGTTGCGAGTTAAAGATCTCAGGGACTCTACTCACAGTGGACCTGAGGATCATGGACACGTCAAAGTTCGATGTCATCCTAGGGATGGATTGGCTGATAGCTTACAGGATCGTTATCGATTGTGAGCGTAAAAGGGTTCTGCTTTATACGCGGAGGCCCGATTGCCTTATGGTATTTCGAGGATGAGCATGACATTTGCCCCGAGACGGTATACGAGTCCAAGTGTCGAGGGACGATTGGCGGGTTGGCTGCGCGAGCCTTACCCTAAAGGGCGAGGAGAGACGGACTGGGCTACCCTTAGTGAGTTTGCAAGTATGTGGATGTTTTCGGATGAGCTAGGTTGCCTCCGCGTAGGGATGTAGACCGGTGTCGGGTTACACCACAGTGATTCACCCCATCTCTATTACTCATAGGATGGCACAGTTAGTGCGAGGAACTCGAGTCGATTCTGAGGCTATTGGACCAAGGGTTATGATCAAATCGGTACCCATTCACAGAAGGATTGATGATTTGTTGTCCGGTTGAGAGAAGTGCGAGTCTACTCAGAGATAGACCTTATGCTTGGTTACCATCGATTGAGGGTTAGGAAACGGATATCCCTAAGACAGTAGCGTTGGGACGCGTTATGGGCACGCTGAGTTTAGGGTGATGCCCTTCCAGGTTAATGAATGCGCCCGCGTATTCATGAATCTCATGCATAGGATATTCGGCCTATCTAAAATTAGGTTGTGTGTAGTCTTCGTAGATGACATTTTGATCTCCCGGTCGAGTGGGAGCATGGTATCACTTGAGGATCATTTTACAGTTGTTGAGAGACCATCAACTATCATGAGTTCGATAAGTGAGAGTTTTGAAGCTGCGAGGTGAGATTTTGGGACACGTGGTGTCGTCAGTAATCGGTCGACTCGAGAAGGTTGAGGCATTGATGAGTTAGGGAGAGCCCAGAATGTCAATCTCGAGATATGGTTTCTTGGGATTGGTAGGTGTCTGAGAGACCACGAGAATGGGCTGAAGTTGTCCATTCGGGACAAGATCGTAGGATTTTGCCTACGGGATATGGACTCCATGGTTGGGACGGCCCTGACCATAGAGAGAGAGATTGAGGATACTTGGAACACTTGGGATACGGGTGTTGGTAGCAAGAGGGAGGATCAGCTTCTTCTAGTTCGAGGAAGAGGCGAGGGCTTACACTTTGCACTAGTTTCGAGGGATAGGGCGGGGATTGAGCATGAGTGGCCAGGTTGCGAGAGACGGGGGATCCCGAGACTTTGGGACAATCTGGTCCAGGTTAAGCGAAGTAGGACGAGGAGAGTATACCGCAATTCATTCCTCCACACCTAGTGAGGGTTAGAGGAACCCGATTTCGATTCGGTGTACTATACAAGCACTTCCGGCCATTAAATAGGCTAGAGGGGCCAAAGTGTAGATTAGGAAGTCGAGGGGACAAATCAGAGTTGCTATGAGCGTAGTAGTGGACCTTAGGGTGGTAGACATATTGGTTGTTGATGTCGGGCTTGAAGTGGATGGAGTTGACAGCCATCGGGTTGTCGATGTAGTGAGACTAGGTTGGGTTGTCATGCAGGCACGACATTGGATTTGGAGAAAAACTAGGAGTTAAGGCCTTTAGAGAAGCCATGTATGATGTTCTTCTAGGATGGGTGAGGAGTTGACCCGATAGTCGAAGTTATGAGTGTGAGATCTCTGAGATTCTGCTCATGGTGGACCCGGGACAGGGTGTCACAGTATGGCATTATTGCGTTCGTGTGCACGGTAACATCGCGTCGAGTCGGGTGTGAGTGCACGGTATGGTCATTCACCACTCTTGGTGAGTGTGGGTTGAGTTTGTCTTTAGGACTACGTCCAATGAAGACTCATAGTTCGATTCAGTAAATGAAGAATAATTAAAGTGTGTTGGGCAAAGAGAAAAAAAAAGTTGTCGTTAATCCCACCCCAGGCGAGAAGCACAGGTTATGGCACGGTGAAGGGACCGCGGTGGTATCCGCGAGGTCACGTATTGGGTGTAGAGACCGTGGATATCCGAAGTGCTGTGAGCGAGAGGCTGACTCGAAGTGTAGAAGAGTTATGTTGCCCGAGATGAAAACACACGGACATGGTTATCATGCAGACTTAGAGTTGAGTGATAGGAGTCGGGGGTGACTCGAGGTTTGGATACCCCTTTGGAAATTGCATTGGGTGTTGTTGAGCTGATAAGGGCTCGGTATATGGATGTCATTCATGACATGGACTAGGTTGACGGTCCATTGGATTGTTAGTGATTGTGACCTTGGAGAGGTTAGCGTTTACACACCAAGCAAGGGTTGTGTAGGGTTACGTGTTGTATGGATTATATACAGGTGTTAGAGGACATGCTGCGAGCATGCATCCTGGATCATAAGGGTAGAGGATTAATTGCCCTTAGTGGAATTCGCCTATAACAATAGTTATCAGGCGAGTATACGAATGGCACCATATGAGGCATTGTGTGGGAGTCCATGTAGATCACAGTTATGTTGGACCGAGATGGGAGGGAACTCCATCACTGGTCCTGATCTGATTAGAGACACCTATGAGAAGGTGAGCTTGATACGATAGCGTCTTCTCACGGCTCAGAGCCGGCAGAAGAGCTATGCTGATGTACGGCGTCGACCCTTAGAGTTCGAGGTTGGGGATCACGTCTTCTTGAAGGTGATACCTAAGAGGAGTGGTCGAGGTTCGACAGCGGAAGCTATGGCGAGGTTTATTGGACCTTCGAGGATACTCGGAGGATGGGTGGGCCAATCTGGGTTCGGCGGTCCGCCCAGCATGTTAGGTGTCCACGAGGTGTTTCACGTCTCCATGCTCCGGAAATATACTCAGATCCAGCTCATGTGGTGGATTGAGGCCCAGTTGAGTTGATACATTATGGGACCTTCGAGGAGGGACCAGTGTGCATTGTTGATAGTAGTGATCAGGTTAAACCGTGAGGCTAGTGTTGGTGCTATGGCGGCACTACGGAGTGGAGGAGTCAACGTGGGAGCGCGAGGACACGATGCGGGCCACCTATCCCTTCTTGTTTAGGGATGAAGGTACGTAGTTTAGTCGTTTAAGATTTAAATGACTGTTTACATGCATGGTAGAGTGCACGTTGCATATGCATGTGTTTGATAATGATCGTCCTGAATTTCGGGACGAAATTCCTTATAAGGAGGAGAATGTAGGAGCAGAAATTTGATTTACGGAAAGCAGGCCAATCGTAATTTTGATTCTGAAAATTGTAATTTCGGTTAAAAATCGTAATTAATTACAGATCTCTGATGGCGAAGCGGTTCACCGTTGGAATCGGTCTGCGTGAAATCTAGCTAGAGCGTAAGATTGTGGAATTCGAGGCGATGTCGAAATTCGGCCGTTTTTCGGGCATCGGCGTTTAGATTGTCTTAAAACAATTTTCAATGCGGCGAAGTCACATATAACACATGTACTCATGTGCCATAAATTGGTATGGTAGAAATGATGAAAATGGATGTAGAGATAGTCTTAGAATATCAAATCTGGGAAAGAGAGGGACATAACGTCATTTTAGAAAGTTTTAAGTCACTAAATGACAAAATTGTCAATAGTGCTTCTTCTCCTTCATTAAACCAAAGGAAACGTGAAACCAGATTTTGAGATCAGTAACTTTACGTTTGAGAGGTTTTGAGAGAAGCAACCTCTCTAGATTTATGCAACGATCCAACCATCGTGATCTTGAGAGCGAGAGGAGCGCTCTGTAGGAGAAGGCTTACGTAGGTACCAGATTTAGGAGTTTCTTCAAACTCGCGGGTAGGGGTTTCTCCCTACTTGGGTTTTACGCTTTATTTAAGTGTTCTACAATGCTTCGGTTTGCTTGAGGCCTTGAATGGCCGTTTGATCGATTCCAAAGCTTGGAACCGAGATGTTGGATTTTGAAACCCATGTGGATAGTCCGTGACTGTCCACGGGCTGATGTGGGTTCCTATTTTGTGCATTTGTGTGAAAATGTGTGCTTTGATGTGTATGGCGGAATCTCTTCCGAAATCTCTGGGTTAGCAAAGTGACCCAGAGTAAATGTGATTTTGAATAATGGCGAGGTTTCACTATTCGGCTCAGTGTTTCAAATATATTTTGTGAAAATATGTGTTTGGTCAAGTGATTTAAATTAATTACCGTGTTTGATCGTTAGCTAGTGAGCTAATTTTGATGTATGAGTTGTAAAATTACATAACATGGTTGTGATTTGGGTATCACGAGTATATTCATGTTTATATGTTGCATGTGATTAGAGTGTATTAAGATGGCATACATGCATTCCATATGCCTTGCAGGAACACCACTAAGATTATAAGGTGAGTGCATGGTGGTCACAGAAAAAGGTTCGGAGGGTTGTCTAAAAATATTAAGTGATCGGAGGGTAGTCCATACTTAAAATATCAATCGTCGGAGACGGCCCAATTGATATATCTCGGAGGGTAGTCCACTAAATATAATATCGAGACAGTCCACTACTTAGATCGGAGGGTAGACCACAAATATAAACAAATAACTGTTGAAACAATAATTTCTCATCCTGAGGCCTTAGGCGAGTGTGAGAATCAGTGAGGACTTCGGGATGTCTGAGTTAGTCATGTAGACATTCAAGTTGGATCATGCATTTGCTTGAATGTGTGTTTAATTTGGAACATTGCCTTGCACTTAGGTGGTGGCGCCCACTTAGGCGATTCTCCTGCGAGCATTAGCTTCATACAGTTATGGGACCCCCTTTTTACAGGTACAAGGAGCATGTGAGGGGACGACTCAGATCCCGAGTCCCCAAGATATATATATATATATCGGGTGAATCCACATATAAAATATCAATGTCGTGGAGGCAGCCCCAGTGATATATCTCGGGTAGTCCACACTAAATATAATATCGGGCAGTCCACTACTTAGATCGGAGGGTAGACCACAAATATAAACAAACCTTTGTTGGCTTGATAATTCTCATCTGAGGCTTAGGCGAGTGTGAGAGAGTCGATGAGGACTGGGATACGGAGGTTGGTCATGTAGACATTCAAGTTGGATCATGCATTTGCTTGAATGTGTTTTAATTTGGAACATTGCACACCATAGAGGTGGTGGAAGCCAGCCCACTTAGGCGATTCTCCCTGCATTGGCTCACCACATTTATGGGACCCCCTTTTTACAGGTACAAGGAGCATGTGAGGGGACGGCTCGTCCTAGAGGCTGGATTAGAAGAAAGCCGGGTGTGGCTTTGATGATGTTTACATGTATTAGAATTCGAGTATTTTAATATATGTTGTATAAGAGTAAATATTTGAACTCTTAGAACTATTGGATATAGTTGGATTCATAGTTGGTATATTTTTATGATGTTCATGGGCCCAAGTGGTAGTTTTACTCATGTGATTGGATATATTAGAATATATTGCCTTGTTTGGGGCTATGCGGGTTTTGTATTTGGGTAGAGCTCCGTACAGGAGACTGCGCCAGATTTTTCTAAAGTGGCGTCGAGATAACTGACCTCCACTTGTATTCAGCGGAGTTGTGGTGAGTCGAGCGGACCTCGGGTTTGGGGCGTCACACGAAAGGAATATGAGTTTTATAAAATTTGTAAAACTACCTAATTCAAATAGTTATCATTTGAACAGTTGTCAATATGTTTGAGGTGAACAAAAATAATATAATTGTTAAGAATATCAAATTAGAAAAGTTTTAAAGATAAATAAGTAATAATGGTAGTTTCTTCCTTATTATTTAGAGATATTTCATTGGTGAAATTCTTCGGATTAGCTCTTTCAAAGCTTTTGAGTACTCCTTTGAGGTAAGGGATTCTATCACAGTTTTCGAAGAATTATTATTTTTATATAGTAATAATACGTGTAAGGATATTAATTAAGATTTTTAAAAGAAAATTGTTTGTTTTACTTCATTTGAGGATGAAAATTGACTTAAGCGAATTATATATAATCTTGGTTTGTGAAAAGTTTACTTTTTTTTATTTATTTGATTATCCATGGATCAAAATAGTAGTTTTGTATGATTATACTTTGAGATTTGTTTTGTTTATGAAATAAAATGTGGAGATATGATGTTTTATGGTGAACTTTAAATGAAATGTTTGACTCACAGTTAGTTATTTCTGTCCCAGGTATGGTTGACACTGTTTGGCCCATGTCAGCGGAATGTAATAGTTGACCTTTACATTTTCTTGGTGGGGAATATAATTGATTTGAACCCCAGCCTCTAGGGGTTTGGTTAGAGGTTACTAGTACTAGTAGTGTTTGATTTAAGATCTACACTTAAAAGAAGTAGAATTTATGACTAGCCACCCATTTGAAAGTCCCACATAGCTGGGCACCATTTGATGTTGATGACCCGGAAGAAAAATATATTTGAAAATGTATTTGATTTTGGATTTGATATGAAAGTGTCTAAATCAAAATTTGATATGAAATTGTTTGGATCACATTTGATATGAAGCGGAATTTGGTGGATGTGAGAATGTTTTGAAGTATATTTTGTTAATGTTCCATCTTATTTTTGAATCAAAAGTTTTGATGAAAAACATCTCCTATTTGTTATATGATTGAAAACTTTTTGATCCATGAAAATGTATTAGTGTTTCTTATTGAACTTTAAGCTCACTCCCATTCGTTGACATATTTTCAGGTACTTTTAGTTTCCGCGAGGAGTGATGGCTAGGTTGGGGATTCTTCATCATTAGAATTTGATTAGAACTTTATGTTGGATCATGTTGAACTAATAAGTTCATGTTTATGTGAAATGTTGGGTTTTCAAAGTTAATTGAGAAAGTCACTTGGATGATAGCATTAATGTTTATATTAGTACAAAGTTGGATTTGGGAGATCCCAGATATTGTTATATTCTGAACAGCTTTATATGCATGCATAATTGAGATTTGAATATTTAGAAGTAATTTTTGTCGGCATAAAATTTTGAATTTGTAGAATTTATGAATTTAGAGGTTATTAGCATTTATACGAAAAGTGTTTGGTAGTGGACAAAAATCAATTACAAAGAAAGGTTATTAGTTTCACACTTCAAACCTTCATGCTGAAGGCTTGAGGGTGTGAATTGAAAGTCATGCCCTTAGGGTGGGTTCGGGCGTGACACGATCGGAGTTCTAGTTCACGGAACCTGTTTCGAATAGAGTTATCTAAATGCTCGGGGGTTACGTGTAACGACGGGAGATTTCTTGTTTAATTTGTGTGATATTTATAAAAATTTGGAATTTCTAGACTCGTCTAGATTTTTAGGAGCCAAGTATGTGGGTATGGTTAAGGAATGACCAGGTGTATTATTGTAAATTGAATAATATGTTAACGTGTGAAGTATGTGATATATGTGGGATAAAAATGAAAATAATTATAATTTATCCATGACATGACATGTAATGTGATTTATATGTTGCATGTGGCACGTGGCATTACATGTATGGCATGAAATGACATGCAATGACACTTGCATTGCATTTATGCATGGGGCATCGCATGACATGGGTGTAGTGCATGGAAATGATCAGCCACATGTTTGGGGTTGATGAACATCGATAAAATGATTTTTCGAGACTATCCTGATACTTCTGGAGGCCAAAGTACTTATCGAAGATTGTCCACAGTACTTCTCGGAGACTGACCAAAGTACATATTGGAGAATGTCCACAGTACTTCTCAGAGGTTGACCAAAATCTTGTCGGAGCTAATCTACACTATGTCTCGGCATCCCGATAGAAAAATAAAACAAAAGACTTTTGTTTTTGGAAAGAGACCATGGATCGACGCTATGGCGGTTTCACATAATATGCATGTGTAAAGGGGAATCGGTGAGGACTCGAGTTAGGTCATGATTGGTGGCATCTTATTATTGACATGTAAACATTCAAGTGTGATTATGCGGCATTGCATGTGCACTTAGGTGAGGAGTAGCCCTTGTAGGAGATATATCTACTAGGCATTGCTCACTCCGTCGTGGGATCACGCTTTCAGGTACACAAGAGGACGACGCTCCTTCGAGGCCGTGAGTATAAAGAGGGTCGGGTTGTGGACTTGAACACTATGTTTTTAAAATATATTAGGACAATCTATTTTGATATATTTTGGTTTGTAAAAGAGTTGTATATCAAACTCTTGTATAATAATATGGGAAGTTGTATGTTTGCAAGAAAAATATAAAGAAATGAGTCCCTATGAATGGGATTGACCAACGTGGACATCAGACGCCCACGAAAATTCCTTGGGTTGAGGGGTTGTCAACGGTTAGTTGGGGCTTCACACCCCGGCCCATTTAGCCGTAGCACAGATGGGTTGGCTTGAAATTGGTTAGGCTGATCCGTTTACCTGCTCTAAAGAAAAGTATACCACCTTAAATCCCATATGTTAAAATGCCCTCCTTGACTAATTTTTCAGTGCTTCAATGAAATCTCCATTACTCCATAGTAGCTTTTACTTTCTAGTTAGATAAAAAAATCTCGACTGCATGTCCATTCCTTTAATTTTTCTAGACTTCGTATTATAATACATTATGGCTAAAACGATCCATTAATGATAGGAAAGAGATCTTGGGCGCCTCTTCGATATGAAAAAGGCTAGTTGGGCTATATGTGGAGTTTGATTAGATTTTCGAAGCCTTACATCGAGATAGGAAGCGCAAGTCGTCGAGCTGCGAGTAGAAACTTGTTTATTATTCAAATAAACCGTAATAGTATCTTAGCTAATTCCTTAGCTTGGGGCAAAAACAAAAAAGTTGGGTGTGAATAGATCTAAAGAACAAGCCTGATTACTTCTGACTTTTTTTTCATTTTGTGCCCCGAGCTAAGGAATTAGATAGTATTACCATACATGGTTTGTTTGAATAATAAACAAGCTTCTTGCCGACAGCTTACCCACTCTCGCGCTTCCTATTTGGCAGAAGCCTCCGAAACATACAAATCAAACTCCATGTGCAACCCGACTGGCCTTTTTCATATCGAACAGGGTGTCTCTGTGATCTCTTTCCCATCATTAATGGATTGTTCTTCAGCTTCAAAATGTACTATAATATGAAGTCTAGAAAATTAAAGGAATGGACATGGAACGAGTTTTATCTAACTAGAAAGTAAAAGCTACGGATAATGGAGATTTCATTGAAGCACTTAACGATTAGTCAAGGGGGGGATTTTATCATATAGGATTTAAGGCGGTATACTTTTCTTCCTTGGTTCAATTCCTTTTGGAAATAATGATAAAAAATTTAGGACTTATGGAATTTATGGGGTATAATTTCCCTTCCTTGGTTCAATTCCTTATGAAATAAGGATAAAAAATTTGAAAAAAATATTCATTCTTGCCTATGGTAGATTCTCCTTACGAAAATAAATATAATTTTGAGGAAAAAACTAGAGCATATTTCTATTCTAGGTTTGATTCCTGAAAACAAGGATAAAATATTTTGGAAAATAAAATATTTAAGGGTCATACATTCCTTTCTATGTTCAATTCCTTTTGGAAATAAGGAAAAAAGGTTCAAGGGGCATATTTTAATTGAACAATCAAGATATTTTAAAACAAACAATATTGTAATCAATCTATTTTTTTAATTATTAATTTTATATATTATATTTTAATAATATAAAATAAATAAATATAATAATTATTTTTTTAACAATGTGTGGACACCGCATTTTGGCCTAAGCTTATGTTTTCCACTGGCGAGACTAGTTTTGTATTTTTGAAAAGCGGTTTGGAGTTACAACTTGTGATGCCCTGGCAGGAGGTGTCGTTGATAACTTAGTCGACACAACGGGAATACTCGTGGATGTCGGGTAACTGACTACCTCATGAAAATCGGGCGAAGATTCATTTGTCTGGGGAGCTCTACCCAGGTACAAACCTGTCCCAACCATTTACAGTCACACATAGTCCATACTCACAATTAAAATGAGTAAAAATGGCCACTTGGGCCCATACATCAATAGTCATAAAAAAAATACATCAACTATATACCATTGTTCAAGAGTTAATAAATCACTCTTAATTCAACATATATTAAAATTACAACATTCTAATACATGTTATATAACAACATCAAAGCCACAAGTCAAACTTTCTTCTCAAACGGCCTCTGTAGGTGTCATCTTCCGATCTCTCCTTGTGCACGAAATGGTGATCCCTCGATAGGGTAGACAAAGCTAGTGAGATATTATCTACATAAGGTTACTCCGCTAAGTGTACATGCATAGCCAAACAATCACATTCAAGAATTTCATGAACCCTCTTTGAATGTCTACATACCATAGTAGGACTACGACTCACCATACTTTATGTCTGCAGAGCTCTCATGACTCCATCCTCAATATGTCATTGAGTAATATATCCCGAGTCACTCACCGACTCGTCTCACATGCATACGCCAACTGTGACAACTGTCACTGGTATTACCAATGACCCAAGTATCGGAGCCCTCACCCCGGCTCCATTACCCAATGCAAGGTATCAATGGGCAACAAATCCCAAGTCAATCCAGGCTCTATCACACAACCGAAGTACATGTGATAAACATGACAATGTGTCTTCTTTGACAAACATAACACCGGGTGATCTGCGGGTCCTCTTACACCATCTGAGAACTATGATATCGCGGGTCTCTTACACCCATACGCCTCGAGTTCTCACTGACTCCCTCAAACATGCATTTTGCCAAGATGAAAACCGTGACAAAGGTGTTGTTTTAACCGTGGACAACCCTCGATACCAAATAGTGGCGGACTCGGAGTAATCTATTTTGTGGACAATCCTCAGATGTATATCAATTGGGCAGACTCCGACTATTGATATTATATGGACAACCCTCCGATGTATATCAATTGGACAGACTTCGACAATTGATATTATATGGACACAACCCTCCACGTCTTTATTAGTGGACACATAGGTAATGTATTGTTCGTCAACCCTTGAAACAATTCTCTTGAAACCACCTCATGCACTCCTCATAACTATTCACAAGGTGCCCCGATTACGCCTGAAATGCAATGACCATTTCCATTTCCTTAACCGTCACGACTCATTTGGACGTTGTCCTATTAACCCGGGCCATTAATCAACACCATGCGCGGTGTTGATCCTGGCAAGTCAACTCACGACACACCATCGAACACCTAACCTGATGTCGATCTCAACTATGCACTCGCGCCCCATGTTATCACGATGTTTTGTGCATGTATAAATGCAATTATGCCATTGCCTATTCATACCATGCTACATATATAATGAGAACTATATGTGCATATACTCATGCATATTTATCCATGCATCATTTAAGACATTCATATTAAAGGTTCATACAAATTCCAAATCAAACATACTAATTCAAGCATACATGGTTGTCACAAGTCACTACCACCGGGTAATGACACATAAATCCCTAGGCTAGTGATGACACAATTTGTCCCGACCGACCTTCAACAAGCCATGTAATGGCCTCAATCATGTACAACTATGTGTCATTTATTTTCACACAATGACACACGAACCACTTTCGATCATATTATTACTTTCCAACGATACTTGCCTGATTTTGTGTGTTATTGTCGAAGAAGTGAAGAATGTATGATCGATGTGTTTGTGTCGACCAATGTGACAAACATAAATGACACATAGTGTAATTGAGCCGATACAGAGCTGTTGGGCTGAGGCGTGAACATCGCAAACTAGGGATGTATTGTGTCGTACGAGTGTATGACTGTGATGTCCATGTATGCAGTGTATGTTTGATTGAACTGTGAACTGCAATATGAATATGTCCAGAAATATTGTGAATATATACATGGCTATATATGCACATAGACTACTCATTATGTAGCATGTATGAAGCCAAACGTAACCTCAAACCGTACTGCATACGCAAGCGCTCATATATGAATCAATGAGTCCATAGACGAATAAACATTGAAGTGACCGATGAGCAATGGCAAACAGTCACGGCAATGGTCCAGCTTTGCTAGCGTATGATATTGTGAGCAGGCTTTCGATTGTAGAACAGCGTCTATGAAAACCGTGCGAGGTTAG
This sequence comes from Tetrastigma voinierianum, assembly GCA_016808115.1. Taxonomy (NCBI): domain Eukaryota; kingdom Viridiplantae; phylum Streptophyta; class Magnoliopsida; order Vitales; family Vitaceae; genus Tetrastigma; species Tetrastigma voinierianum. Next base: position 78,979 of record JAEQBH010005621.1, on the reverse strand, counting down.
AAAATGAAATGGCGACTCATATACCTTTGCTGCAGCATGAGTGAGGTGCGTGATTTCTTTTAGAGAGGCTTGTTTGAAAGGTGACAAGCTATGTGTTGTCGGTGTGTCCACTGGCATCGGGGTTGTCCCTTTTCTTATCAATCGTGGGAGTATCTCAGTGATATACATCGGAGAAATTATCCCATATAATATCAGTAAGTGCAATCTGATTGATATACATCGGTGTGCAAAATAGGCCATCGAATACATCATATTTATATCGGAGGTTGTCCCGTTAAAACAAATACCCTTTGTTGAAATGATTTCATTCATGGAAAAAATACGTGTTTGAAAGAATGATGAAGAGCTTTCGAGAAGAATATGGCGCGATCGCAGTTACATAGTATGAAGACACAACGTACGGATATCTTGCCCAAAGAATTGCGGTCATGTTTATCACATGAACTTCGGGCCCGTATTGATAGGAAATCGGATGACTGGGATTTATTGCCCATTGACCTCTTTGCGTGAATGGAGGCTGGTGGAGCTTCGTCACAGGTCGTGTGGCTCACGATGACGTTGTCACGATTAGCATAGCCATGTGGTCGGTGGTGACGGGATATGTGCCAATGACATATTGGTGATAGGCCGGCGAGCGGGCATGGTAGTCGGCATGGCATGTGGCTGACCGGTAGGTTCGTGAGAACTAGCGAGTCGGTGTTTGCCATAGTGAGAGTAACCTATGTGAAGTATGCTCTGCAGACTTTGTTCGCCTGGCGGTCACCGACTAAAAATGCGAGAAGAGATCGAGGAAAGCGCGAATCATTAAATTTGAAAACTTAACCTTAACTGACGTGCTGCTGTATGTGTTAAGTGTTATGAACACAATATATGTTGAGTAGAGTGATTTGTGCTCTTGAACTATGTTATATAGTTGATGTGTTATGAGAGCAGTGATGTATGGGCCAAAGTATGACCCACTCATTTTCAATGTATATGGATATATAGTGATCATTTAAATAGTTGGGACGGGGCCCCCAACACCTTAGGTAGAGTTCCTGTACAAGGAAGACTCTGCTCGATTTTCATGAGTGGTGTCAGTGCTGGACATCCCGCGGTATTACTAACGAGTTAACGAGGTTATCAACAGAGACACCCGGTACAGAGCGTCACACAACTATTTATTTTATTTTTAAGGGAAAATAAAATAAGGAAGAAAAACTCTAAATGTGACTCATAATAGGAAAGCAAGTCTTTGAAAGCTAGGAGTCTAAGTCCGGGGAGTCGAGATTTTTGTGGGAAGATACGGTGAAAAGCTGTAGCACCCCCTTTAAGCCCCTAAAAATTGGGTCTCTAATAATCAAGTTAAGGCAAGTATGTTGCACCCCTTTAAGCCCCTAAAAATTGGGTCTCTAATAATCAAGTTAAGGCAAGTATGTCAACTGATTAATCAATCTAACGATCTTAGAAACAAACCTTAATTATAACCTTCCAAGCATAAAAGCGTGTAATAAAAGCAAAGTCAAATGAGGTAGAGCGTGTACCTTGGTGGTGAATCAAGAGTGTTATCAATTGAAAACCAAGTTAGTGCGATAACAAATATATAAACATTCATGATTAAAATAGAAAACCAAATTATAAACAAAGCGCCGAATTATTTAATGAAGGGATACATGAGATATCGGGCCCCCGACCAAGGCCCATTTATTTAGCATGAGAGTCAACTTCACATGGTTCCATTTATTAGATTATAAAGTAAACCTTGCTTTGAGAATTTTTAAAATTAGGTTGATACAATTTTTGAAAAAATGAAATTTGACTTGAGGAATTAAAAAAAGCGAAGTTTTATTTTTTGAATTCTAAAAATTTTCTAAATATATGAAAAAATAAGTTTTGAATTTTTTGAAATTAAAAATTTATTTATTTATTTTAGAAATTAAAGAAAATTGTTTTAGATTTTTGAAATTAAAACGATGATTTTGTAAAAATTAAGCGATAAAAGCGATAAAAGTTTAACGGAATGATGGATGTATTCTAAATTTGGGGGCAAAATTGGCCGCCCGATTAAGATTTAGCCGATCCACCGGAATTAGGGCGGTGGGCCATTAGAATATTGGCCGAAAAATCACGGCCAAATTTGGCTGGGCACAGTATGTGAATCAGGCCCAGGCCCGCGAATTTTGCCTTTAAAGACTATTTATTGACCGGCCGGTTTTTAGGGTGAAATTTGGGCTACTAAAAGTTTGGCCAGAAAAAAAGCTGGGATGAATTTTAATGACTTTGGCCTTGTTGGCGGCCTAGTCCGGCCCGGCCCTCCCGATTGCCAGCTCTAATTCTAGCCGTGGATTGCTTATCTTTTAAAACCAAGGCTGGAAAAGATGGGACACTTTAAATATATATTTGTTTAGAAAACAACATAGTCTAAATATCAAATAGATGTCCATAATAGCATATTAGAAACATATATACAAGTATAAAAGGCAATTCATAGGATAATAAAAATAATAGAACGAAATAATGAACCCGGATTAATTATAAAAACAAAATACCATGATAAATGTACTTGTAACCTAAACTACATAGCGAAAAAAATGATACAAACACGAGACTAAATTATATAAGAAAAAATTAGTAGGCTCAAAGATGCAAACTAAATAAAATAGAAACATTAATCAAAATTTGAATATAACTACAAAACTATGACATGAGATGATTGCAATGAGCGAAGTATAATGGATTGCAAGGACTAAGAGTCGACGTCGATTATTAAATCAACTAATAGGAATTTAATGAAACTAAAATTAGGCTTAAATTACCATGCAAACATTTGAATAAAAAAAAAATAAAGGAAACCATGTCCAGCACATCCGTCAATGAGAACTCATCCACTAACTTCAATTTCATTGAAGGAAAAATTTAATTAAAAAAAAAGCATATCAACACTCATGGTCTCCTGTACCTTTTAAAGATCAATAAAATCCTTAACTCAATATCCATGACATGCGTGCAAACCAACCAACCGATCCAGATTGGATGCGAATCAAAGCATCCATGATATGTGTGCTTACAACAAGTACTCATCATAAATGTTCAACTCCGTAATACCAGCATTCTAGTAAACGTCCCAAATAACAATGATGAGAGTGATGGTAAAAATCAAATACCTCAGAGATGAAGGTTGTAGCGCACCTATGAGAGATCCTCCAACCCATGTTCGACTACTCAGACAAGCCCTTGTCCCTCCCTCTTCTCTACGCCCGGGGTCTCTCTTAAGTGGCTCCTCGCCCCGTGTCATCTCCATCAAGCAAATTTCTTCTTCTCTACGATCGTCCATAGTATCTATCTCCCCCTTGCGTCTCTCCTTGCTCTTATTTGTAATATATAGGAACTCCCCGAACCTAACTCTAAGACCCCAGAAGAAAGGATGATCTACCTTCCCAAAAAAGAAAAAGCAAAATAATAATAATAAAAAAGAAAATCGATCAAATAAATCAAAATCTAATAAAATAAAAATAAAGTAAATAAAAAAAAGAATTATCCCAAATTTGGGGTCTACACTCCGTAATATCCAGCTCCCCCTTCTTCTCTCCTTGCTCTTATTTCTAATGTATAGGAACTCCTCAAAAACCTAACTCTTAAACCCCCAAAAAGAAAAGGATGATTTACCTCCCAAAATAAAATAAAAATAATAAGAGAAAAATCCAATCAAATAAATCAAAATCTAATAAAATAAAATAAAGTGATAAATAAAGTAAATAAAAAAAAAGGTATCCAATTACATTCATAATTTCATATGTACCTATAAATGAAATAAATTATTTATCTAAACTATTAGAAATTTGATTTCAAATAAAAATAATTATAAAGTATTATTAATTCTAAAGCAAATTTCTTTCAAATATTAAAAAACCCAAATACTCCCTAACAATATTAATTTTAAATAAAAAGTATTATTAATTCTAGTAATACTATTAGTTGCTAACGTTATTTAAATAATTTTATAGATTTCAAAGATCTTGTAGACATTGATAGGGTTTTAAATTGCTTTTTCAATAAATGTAATAATTTCATTTTCTAAAACTTTCAATTCCTAGAATTTCTTAATATCCAACATTTCCTAAATTTAAATTTTTTCTGATTTCTTTTTTAAATTTTTTATAAGTCTTTAATTTCCAAAATTTTAGCAATTTCTCCATCTCCCAAAATTTTCCAATTCTTATAATTCTAGATATTCAAAATTTCTTTAGAAAATCTTTTTAATTTCTAAAATTTTCTATTTCATAAATTCGAGTCTCAAAATTTATCAATTTCAATTAATAAGAATTAACTCATACACATAGAAGTTTTCTTTTGTGTAAAACCTCAATAATTAATTTAGATAGGATCTTCGAAGAACATTTTAATTTGTTCAAGAGAATTTTATAGTAAATTAACATTGTTACCTAGAAAAATCTTATTTTAAGATATACATCAAAATTTCAACTCTAAGTTCTCCGATTAATAAAGTTTTTTTTTTTACAAAAACAACAAGGTAGTTAAACTCTGTCCACAGGATCTAAAATATTAAAAGGTTATTTTATTTAAGCAGGGTGTAAGTGTCCTACATAAAGTTTCTTTTTTAAGATTAGGCTTTCGGAGCGTTTCATAGTTTTTAAGGTTAGCTTTTGAATTAAACTCTGTTTCATAATAAAAGAAGTCATTTCAAATTTTTTTAAATGAAGTGGAGGATAAATTTAAAGGTTAGAAACAATTTTCAATATTGGTATAAGGTTGTATAAAAGTTGTAAACTTCTAATTGAAAACAAATTGATTTTTATAGTCTTAAAAACTCATTATTAGATACAAATGTGTTTCATAGACTTATACCTCCAAACTGTAATTCCATAATTAATTCTCTTAATCCATCATGTATAAAAGATAAGTTAATATTTTTTTATATTGTTTTTAGTATAGAAAATTAGAAATTTATTTTTATTTTATTTATATTTAATATTATATATATAATGAAATCTATAGCGTGAAAATAAAAATATCATAATATAAAATATCATAAATAACAAACATATTTTATATTAAAAATATTTTATAAATACGATATTGAAATAAAATGTTAATAATAAATATTAAAATAAATAATTATACTTTCAAAAATATATTATTAATTGGGTAAATATTCAAAATAGGAAACATAAGGAAGAATTTAGTACCATCGAGTGGCACTAGCTCTCAAAATTGTGAAACAAATATAAAGAAAAGCTACATATGGGAATGAGTCCCTATATTCTATAATACGACAAGTTAATGCTTTCCTTTAAAAACAAATCCTGCATTGGAAATCAACTCCTTTTAAATATTAATTAGAGTTCTAATTCTTAATGTACTATCAAAATATATATATATATATATATATATATATATATATATATATATATATATATTTATTTATTTATTTGTTATTTGCGCGAGTTTCAAGGCTTTGAATCCTCGATGTTAGATATAGATACAAAAAGTATGAAAGTGATGGATTTAGAAAAATAGCAAAAAGATAAAAAATATTAAGAAAATTGAATTCTTTAGAGATAGAAATATACCGCAAATATCTTATTTATTTATTTGTATGAGAATAAAATAATTTAAAAATATATATGATAGAATAAAATACTTCTATTTAAATTTTAATTAATAATTAAAATAACAATTTCAATTACCATAATAAAGCCTAATATATATAATAATCTTTAATATTTCTTCAATGGAAAATTATGTTATAGTTTATCAATCTGATTATATTTAAAAGAAAGTTTATGAGGAATAGGCGTAAGTTAACTCATTAAAAAATAATTCCTATTAGGTATAGGAAACTAAGGGTTAACTTATTTAAAAATAATTTTTATTAAGTTGCTATCAATGTGTGAGAGGGAGTTCTTGTTGCAAAAATTTTATTTTTAACAGCCAAAATACCTAAAATATTTTGAAAGATTCAGAAAAATAAAAATAGAGTGTATTCAAAAAATATATATAACATGTTTGTACATATAACTAAAAATATAAAAATTTGAAATTACTATTATTTTAATTTTAATTTTTATATTTATCTTTTACATTTTGATTTAGTTTAAATGTTTTTATTTCAAAATATTAAAAATATAAATTCGTAAAAAATTATAAAGTATAAAATATTATTAAAATATTAATAATTTAGAAGATCATATGGGAAGAAGGTTAAAACAACACCATCCAAGCGCGTGTTTGAACATGCATCCTGCATTAGATTTGGAGACCGATCGAAGTGGAGCATGCGTTTGAGATAATTAGATCATATGTCTATCGATTTTCTGTTTGGTTGCCTTGAAAACACATGAAAGAAAAAGATAGGAAAGGAAACTAAATCTTATATTAGTCACCCTCACATTATCTTTTATTATTTTCGAGGAATATAAAAAATATTTGTTTCTCAAAACATTTATAATATCAAATAAAAGATAGAAGATTATCCTAAAAGTTATAAGTAGTTAAATTAAATATCTTAACTTTCTTTCATTTTTCGGATGTATTTAAATATCTTATAAAGTACATTATATAAAGACAATTAAATATAGATGATGTTATTTCCTTCCCAAAAACAAACCCTTGTTGAAATCAAACTCCTTTTTTAAATATTCATAGAGTCCTAATTTTATATTTATAAACTTTGAATAAGATTTTATTTGTTGTCACATTTTGATTATACTTATAACACTTGATCTTCTCCTTATATATAGAGTCACAAATATTAAATTTTACATCCAATTTTAAAGAAGAATTTTTATGTTGTTCTCGGCCCCATGAGTTTTGGCAGCTCTTTTGCTCTCTTTTATTTAATTTCTCTCTTCACATGTGTTATTTTACATCAAACTTTGAAATATATATAGAAACTTAAACTTCCTTTAGGTGTCATGCCTGAAGAGTTGCTTTTGATTACAAAGGTGAGGGTCCTTATACTGGTACATCATATGGTAGAATTTTGAAATGGCAAGATTCGATGCGTGGGTGGAAGGAGTTTCCGTCACTTAGCGCTCAAAATTATGATATTTTTAGTTAATTTTCAATTTCAACCTTCTTTATAATTGTACTTTTATATTCCTATTAAAATATATGAAAATTACTTAATATAATTGAGTTTTTTTTTTATCATTGTGCTTGTAAGACCCGAGAAATTCCAATTTCTGGAATAAGGGCAAAATAGTAATTTTGATTACAAAATTGTAATTACGGTTAAAAATCCGTAATTAATTCTCTAGATCTCGGATGATGGAATGGATTGCACCGTTGGAATCGTCTCGCGAAATCTAGCTAGCACGTAAAATTTCGCAATTTGCTGAGACAGTCGGAGTCGGCACTTTTTTCGAGGCATCACGGTTCAGGTGCGTAAGCTCGATTTCGATACGACGAAGGCACATAAGGCATGTACTCATGTACCATAAGTGGTATGAGTAGAAATGATGAAATGGACCCAGTAGAGATAGTGTGAGATATCAAATACGAGAAAGAGGAATGAAAATGGTAATTATGGAATTTGATTTTAAGTGACTAGAACAAAATAGTCAATAGTCATTCATCTTCTTCAATTAGGCCAAAGCAAAACGTGGGAGGCCATTTTTTTGATGCAGTGAGCTCGAATTTGAAATTTCTTAGAAGTGGGCTTCTCTCTAGAAAATCGGGAGATCAGGCCAGTTGGTAGACTTGAACCGCAGAAGGAAAGCGATTCTGCGCGGAGCGGGCTACGCGTGGACCCGGGTTTAAGGAGTTTTGACCAGCTCGAGAGTTCGATTTCTCCTACTTGTGTTTTATTCCCATTTTAAGGGGTTTTCGATGTTTTAGTTTAGTTTGAGGCCGTGAGGGCCGTTTGTCCAGTCCCAAAACATGGGACAGGCTGTGGGAATTTATTTGGGATTTCTCTTGTAGCGTGACTGCCCAGAAATAATTAGGGGCTGTTTGGTTGTGATGGGTGTTAATTTGTCATTAAATGCTTGCTTGATATGCTTTGGTAGGGAATGGCGAGTGGTGCCGGGTTCACTAAGTGAGCCGGTGTTTTGTGATTTTCGAGAATAGTAAGCAGGGTTTCACTATTCCCCGGAATAGTGTTCTAAAAATATATTTTTGTGAAAGTCGTGTTGAGTGATTTAAATTAAAATTACTGGAGTGTATGATCGATAGCCCAGTGAGCTAATTTTGATGTGTGATTCTGAGTTTATGTAAATGTATTCATGCATATATATTTGCATATGATTTAAATCGAATTGGAAGCGCTTTATGCATTCCATATGCCTTTGGAACATCCTAGGAATATAGGAATGAGTGCATGAGATGAGTGCAGAGAAGCAGGTTCGGAGGGTGAGTCTAAAATATAAATTCGGAGGTAGTCAAACTAAATAATATATCAACCGTCGGGCAGCCCGATTGATATTTATTCATCGGGTAGTCCACAAACTAAAGATATATCAGGTCGGGTGGCCCGGTTGATATTTATTCATCGGAGGTAGTCCCTGAGCAATTAATATATATCAATCGTCGGATGGCTGATTGATATATATATTCATCGGAAGGTGCCCACTAATAAATTAAATAATTCTCATACGAGGCTTGGCGAGAGTGTGAGAGGGAATCGATGAGGGCTCGGGATGCAGGTTGGTCACGTAGACATTCAAGTAGGATCAATGCATTTGCTTGAATGTTTGTTTAAATTGGAACATTCTTGTTTGCACTTAGGTGGTGGTAGCCCACTTAGGCGAGTTCTCCTCTTGAGCTTTAGCTCACCACAGTCGTGGGATCCCCCTTTTCCGCAGTGCGGGGGCGTGCGAGAGAAGATAATCCTAGGGCCATGGATTAGAAAGAAAAGCCGGATTATGGCTTTGGCTTGACGATATCTACATGTATTAGAATTTTCCACCCCAATTTTAATATATGTTGTATAAAAAAACTAAAACATTTGAACTCTTGTAACTATTGGGTATATAGTTGACTTCATGGTTAGTATGTATTATGAGGATCATTGTAGGCCTAAATGGCCTTATTACTCATGTGATTTGATCCTCTTGGATATAATGAATATAAATTGAATTTGCTTGGGACGGGTTTCATGCGGGTATTTTAATTAGTGCAGGAGCTCCCAGGTACAAAGGAGACTACGCCGATTTTCTAAAGTGGCGTCGGGTAACCCGACCTCCACTTGTATTCCGCGGGTTGACGGGTAGTCAACGGACCCCCGGGATTGGGGTGTCACAGTGCTTGACTAGGATTCCTAAATTTTGTGATGGATTGGTCAATCCTGCTATGGAACAATTATGTGGAAGACCGTTGGGTCTTAAATTCAATGAAGCAACATGCGAGCTTTACATCGCTGATGCTTATTATGGGTTGAAGGTTGTTGGTCGCAATGGTGGAGTTGCCAAACAATTGGAAATTAGTACTGAAGGAGTCCCATTTCAATTCACTAATGCCTTAGATATTGATCAAAATACTGGAGTGGTATACTTTACTGATACCAGCACCATATTCCAAAGATGGTATGTATAATAAATTTACTCATTATAATTTTTTTTCTTTTATTGGCACATATATTCATGAACTCATGATTCCCATCTTATTGATGAATAATGTAATTTTTTAGGGCTTATGCTTTGTAGCAATGCAAATTGGGGATAAGACCGGAAGGTTACTAAAATATGATCCAAGGACAAAAAAAGTGACATTGTTGCTAAGAGGCTTATCCTTTTCAAATGGGGTTGCATTAAACAAAGATAATGATTTTGTTTTGAGATTCTTGAAACTCTTTGCTGCCGAGTCCTGAATGTGACTTCGAGGTAAAAAATCTAAAACCAGCGACACTTTTACACAACTTGGATGTCGGATAATATTCAAAAGAAACACTCGTGGGGAGTTTTAGGTTGCGCAAAATAATTGTGGAATACCAAAGCTCAAGTCAAACGATAAGACTTAATGAGGAAGGAAAGATAGTGGAAGAACTAAATTCGGGATGTTGGCCGGGTTAGTAAGTTGAAGATAAAGATAAGTGGAACCGGAAAATCCAGATTTCCTAGGAAGGATAAAATATTAATTTCGGTCAAAATCGAATTTTTTCTAGATCTCGGATGGCGAAACGGACGACACGTTGGAATCGTCTTGCGAAATTGCAACCACGTGGTGGTTGGATTTCGAGGTGAGTCGAGTTCCCACCACGTTTTTCGAGACGTGGGGTGTTGGATGACACGTGGTAGGGTTAAGGAGATGCCACACATGGCACCTCAAAGGTGTGACACTTGGCATAAAGAAATGGCTCACAGTGAGCCACATGGGTGGCATGATCTCATGGCTCTGATGATCATGAGTGGATGTCAAAAGGAAATAAAGGAAATAAAAGAAAAGGGATGGAAAATTTAGAGCCACACAATTGTCTTGGGGAGGAGGGGCTCCTCCTTTGACCTATACGGTCAATTCTCCAAAGAGGAGAAAGGCAAAGAGAAATGAAAATGGGGAGAGAAAATGAAGAGAAAAAGAAAGAGAAATGAGAAAAAGGAAAAGAAAAGCAAAAGAAAGAGAAGAAGTGAGGGCAAACTTGTAATTTTAAGGAAGACATCATCTTCTCCACTTTCATTTCTTCTTATTTGGTTTTGGCCAGACGTGCTTTGAGATGGGGATTTTAGAGAGAAAGTCGGCTTCTCTCTGGATCTCTGACGATCGGACCCGTCATTTCGCTTCAGCGCAAGAGGCAAAGTTGGTCTACACGTCAAGGGCTACGTGTGAGAGCCAGATTTGGGGAGTTTCGACAAACTTCGAGAAGGTAGGGGTTTTTCTCCTACTTGTTTTACTTTTTGCTTAAGGGTCTTGTAATGGAGTGGGATTGTTGAGAGGCCCGAGGGCAGCGTGATTTGATTCAAAGATTTGGACCGAGTGAATAAATCCTTGGTGTGGTTTAGACGAGTCCACAGGGTATTTGTGTGATTGTGTGATGTGTGTTGTTTCCATGGGTGAATAACATGTTGATTGTATGAAATTGTGGGCTGTTCAAGGCGAACCGCGGATTTGCCTTAACCCGTGAGCTAAGTTTATGTTATTATTATAAACTGAATAACATGATGTATGTGATTTAAATTGTTAATATATGCATGAGTGATATATTAGCATGAGTTGTATGTTTGGTGTGCCATTGCATTGCACTTAGGTGGGGAGTAACCCAAGTAGGAAATTCCTCTACTGGGCTTTGCTCACCCCGTCGTGGGACTATTTTTTTTAGGTACCGAAGACGCACTTGGGGATGGGACATCCGGGACCTTAGAGGAGAAGAAATGGCCATCGGCCCCTATCTTGTATTTTGTTCACTGTAAAATTAAGGCAAGAAACCGGAGTTTGTATAAATTGTAATTAAATAAAATTGCAAATAAATGCTTTTGTATAAAATATACATTTTATAGGCATGGCGTGTAGGCCCAGTGGCCATTTTGCACTGTCACGTTACTCATGTGACATGAGACATGTAGATTTCCAGCGGAGTTTGACGGGTTGTCAGCGGACACCGAGGATTGGGCGATCATGGCATGGTATCGAGCAAGGTAGCGGTTACCTTGGGGCTCGGTGGGTGTAGAGTTAGGTATCACGATCTACCTAGGACTTGATGGGCACGGGATAGATCATACATCGGTGTGCATTTTGTAGATTAAATGTGATGTGTGATGGTGTATAACATGTTTGTTATATGTGAATTGTGTGAATTAGTATGCTTGGTGATTAGCATAGGGAAATTGTTGAACACTAGGGCCGAGAAAACACAACCTTAGATGTTCCAGGATTCATGGGCAGAACGGTCCAGAAGTAAACAAGAAATGAACGAAAAAAAAAAAAATTTCTGGACAATACTCCAGTTTTTGAACATGAACTGAATGGAATTTGTGGAATTCTGGAAAATTATTCCAGTTTCGCACAAGAAAACAGGTAGTAATTAAATTCTGAAATTTAGAAGTGGGTAGAGAAATGAGTTTTAAGATCTTGCATATTTAGGAAGTAGCGGGAAAGTGCGGAGGATTTGAACAAAAAAAAAAAAAAAAAAAAAATTTTGATTTTTTACGGCGGTGTTTCGGTTTTGGAAGCGAGTTGTGTTGTGAGATTACAGGAAGGTTGTTCCAGTTCCTTTTATGGAAAAGAGTTGAAATTCAACTCTTACATTTTTAAGTTTATGTGAAGCCCCGTTAAGGTTAGGCCCTCTTTGCATGATAGATAGCGAGAAAAAGAATTTTAGCTGGATGGAAAAAAAAAAAAAAATTCGTTGTGGGTTAGGACCTGTTGAGGTCGACATGGATATGAGAATTAAAACTGTGGTTTAGTTGGCGTGAAATTAGCGACCGGAAATGGGCGTCAGCGACCTGGTGGATTAGCGGCAGGGTTGGAAGCGCGAGGGTACGCGGTCGCGACATCAGTGGTCAGCGACATGGGTGGCAGCAAGGGAGGTCACGACATGGCGTCAGCGTAATAGCGAAGGGGTATCGCGGGCCATGACCATCGATGCGGGTAGCGACATGGGTGGCTGCAAAGGAGGTCAGCGACATGGCGTCGCGACGTAGCAGAAATGGGACTGAGTTGCTTGGATGTCGCGACATCATTGCGAGGTCGCGACATGGGTAGCAGCGTGGGAGGTCACGACCTGGAGCTTGGCGTCTGGCGACTGAATCCATTGTGGCGAAGCGGCGTCGCGACATCGGTTGGCGTCGCGACATGGCGATGAATCACGGAAGTCGCGACATCATTTTGTATTAGCGACATGGCGCGGCGATGTGGGGCGTCGCGACATGGAATTGATGTCGCGACATGAGCCGCGGTGTAAGTCGCGACATGAAGCGGCGTGTCGCGACATGGCTGTAGGGCTGATGTCGCGACATGAACTGATGTCGCGACATAGGTTGAATTAGATCGAGTCCGCGACATGAAGACGATGTCGCGACATGGGTTAGTCTTCAGGATGTCACGACATGGGGTTGATGTCGCGACATAGGGTGGCGACCTGGCTTGAGGCTGGACGGGAGAGATGGTGTCGCGACACCGATATGATGTCGCGACATGATTCTGGGTGCCTTGATGTCGCGACATCGAAGTGACGTCGCGACATGAAGCGATTGGACGAGCTGACGGGGAGAATTCGCGACATAGAATTTGAGCGCCACGACCTGCGCCTGTGGCGTAGCGACTGCGTTGGTTGTCTGTAGCGACTATCACGCGCGACATAGGCGTTATCGCGCCCAGCGGCGCCGACATAGGCACGCGTGATGTGCTCGCGACATGGAGCCTTAGTGTGCGCACTGTGCACCCAGCCAGAGTTTGTGACGATTACGCATTTGGAGTCCCAGCGCTGTTTGGATACTTGTTCATGTGGTAGCTGTTCATAGGTAAAAAAAAAAAAAAAAAAAAAAAAAAAAAAAAAAAGTACAAAATTTTTAAAAAATTTTCTTTATGAAGAATAGATTTAATATATAAGAATATTTATATGAAATTACTATAAATGCATTAACGTGGTATGTAGAAAATTTTAAAAAATTTTAAGTGTGTGAATAGTGTCTAGATTTATGTTACACCCTTGGAGATACGTTATTATTTGTTTGCATTTTTAATTGCGCGATTTTTGTGTTTCAAATTAAGTTAGGGACATATCATAGTATGATGTATATGAGGATTATGGTTAATACGGTTATTGTATAGGAAGTTATATGCATGATGAAATGCGTATAGGAAAAAGGTGAATGCTAAGGTTAGGAACTATAACCTTAGGAATTTGGATAAGGAAGCGAACATGAAAGTTTTGAATTTGTTTATGAGTGGTTGGAAATTAGCACCGCTTAGGAAATGAACGGGTAAGTTCATGGTTGTCAAGTCTATTAGTAATTGGCGGGTGCATTTGCTGGTTAATTTGAAATGAAAATTTAATGTTGCCATTGACATGTGATGCTGATCGAGGGGGAGGCGTGAAGTGGGTCCACGGGTGCTAGCCAAGCACCACCTGTGTTTGACCAGCAGGCCTTTGCTGAGGCTGTAGGGAGTGCGGCTGCTGCTATTGCACAAGCTAGTGCAGCAGGCAGCCAGGGAGGAGTAGACGACATACGAGGCATCCAGGATATGGGTGCTGGTACTAAGATGAAAGAAGATTCATCTTCTTCCAACCCGGGAAAGAAGCAGAAGACTTACATTTGTTTCACAGGATATCGGGACGGGGCCAAGATTCCTCGGGGACCAAGGCCGGGATGGGACACCCTAGTGAGCGGGGCGGATGATGTGTTATTTACATGACTGCTGGACACTTTAAGCGGATTGCCTGCGGAGCGGGAATCCCCGAGTTATGGACGCAGTCTGACTATTAGTGAGGCGAGTTAGGGTTGCAATCAGGGATAGCGGATGGTGTGTTACCATTGCCGGTCGGACATATGAGGAGAGTTGCCCTCGAGCGAGGATCGGGGTTTGGGACGTAGCGGTCCCGGTCGATGGGACGGAAGACACGGTTTGTTCCTCTCCATACCCCTAGTAGGTCCAAAGGCGAGTTTTAGTTTCGGGGTGCTATACGGCGCTTTCGGCGTTCTGAAGGAAATAGGCCGGAGGGCGGAGTGTGGAGTCGAAGTCGGGGATAGATCGAGGTTACGAGACGTGGTGGACTTTAGGGTGGTAGACCTGTGGTTTGTTGATGTCGAGGTTGACATGGATGGAGTTGACAACCATCAAGGGTTTATCGATGTGAGTGAGATCTAGAACAGGGTTGTCATACCCGACACGACATTGGATTTGGGCTTAGAGGTTAAGGCCTTTAGAGAAGCCAAGTATAGATGTTCTTCCCTAGGATGTAGGGTGAGAGTTGACCTGATAGGTCGAGATTATGAGTGAGTTATCTCTAAGATTTTGCTTATGGTGGACCCTGGGATTGGGTGCCACAGTATGGCATAATTGCATTATACATGCACAAAAACATCGTATAACATGGGTGTGAGTGCATAGATAAGATCGACACTGTGATAGGTGTTCGATGGTGTGTCGTGAGTGCACGGTTGTAGATCAACTTAACTGCGTATGGTGTTGATTGCGGGGCTCGATTAATAGGACAACGTCAAATGAGTCACACGGTTTAGAAAATGGGAATGGCTCATTTGCAGTTCATATGCACTAGGGCACCACTAGAGACAATAGGGTGGTACGTAGGTGGTTTCTTGAGAGAATTGTTTCGGAGGGTTGACCAACAATATTATTTATCGGAGTGTGTCCATTACAATATCGGAGGGTAGTCCATATGATTTATATCGGAGGGTTGTCCACATATATAATATCAATCGTCGAATTGCCCAGGTGATATCTACGTCGGAGGGTTGTCCATATATATCAATCGTCGGAGGTGCCCAATTGATATACATCGGAGGGTTGTCCATATATAATATCAATCGTCGGAGATTGCCCAATTGATATACATCGGAGGGTTGTCCATATGATATGCATCGGAGAGTTGTCCACAAAATAGATTATCGGAGTATGTCCACTATTTATATCGGAGGGTTACCCACAGTTTATAAACAAATACTTTTGTTTAGAAATGGTTATCACCCGAGACTGGGGTTTGGTAGTAGGAGTCGGAGAGACTGAGGTGAGGACATGCGGATATGGTTATCACCCGGACTTAGAGTTGAGTGATAAGTGGGGCCGAGGTGAGGACATAAGGATATGGTTATCACTAGACTTAGGTTGGTGATGAAGTCGAGGGGTGACTCGAGATGAAAACAAGCGGTCGTGGTTTATCCGTGGGCTTAGAGTCGAAATTGATAGAGTCGAGTGACTCGAAATTTGGATACCCAATGGAAATTTCATTTGGGTGTTGGTGAACCAGCAAGGGTTCGGTAAATGGATATCATTTAGGACATGGATTAGGTTGACGGCCCATTGGGTTGTCAGTGATTGTGACCTTGGGAAGGTCAGCGTTTACGCATCAAGTAGGGATTGTGTAGGGTTACGTATGCACGTGGTTGGATGCGTATGAGTGTGGAATTTCGGGACGAAATTCTTTTAAGGGGGGGAGAATGTGAGACCCCGGAAAATCCAGATTTCCTAAGGAAGGATAAAATGGTAATTTCGGTCAAAATCCGGAATTTTTCTAGATCTCGGATGACGAAACGGACGACACCGTTGGAATCGTCTCGCGAAATTTAGCAACCACGTCGAATTTCGTTGGATTTCGAGGTGGTCGGGATTTCACGTTTTTCGAGACGTGGGGTGTTGGATGACACGTGGTAGGTTAAGGAGATGCCACATGGCACCTCAAAAGGGTGACCTTGGCGTAAAGAAAGTAGGCTCACATTGAGGCCACATGGGTGGCATGATCTCATGGCTCACAATGATCGGCTTGAGTGGATGATGTCAAGGAAATAAAGAAATAAAAGAAAAAGGGGATGGAAAATTTAGAGCCACACAATTGTCATCTTAAAGGGAAGGAGGGGAGGCTTCTCCTTTGACCCACTCTGGAGTCAATTACCAAAAAGGGAGAGAAGAGAAAGGCAAAAGAGTAATGGGGAGAAAATGAAAGAGAAAAGAAAGAGAAATGAGAAAAGGAAAGAAAAGAAAAAGAAAAGAGAAGAAGTGAGGGCAAGCTTGTAATTTTAAGAAGGCATCATCTTCTCCACTTTCATTTTCTTCTTGGCTGGTTTTAACGAGCAGTGGCTGGAGATGGGGGTTTTAGAGAGAGAAAGTCTAGCTTCTCTCTAAGATCTGATAGTCGGACCCGTCGGCTCAGCAGTATAGAGGCAAGAAAGTTGGTCACACACGTCGAGGGGCTCGTGTGGTGATTTGGGAGTTTCGACAAACGAGGAAGGTAGGGGTTTTTCTCCTGCTTGTTTTACTTTGTAAGGGTCTTGTAATGGGTGAGAGGATTTGTTGAGGCCCGAGACGACCGTGATTTCGATTCCAAAGATTTGGACCGGTGAGATAAATCCTTGGTGTGTGGTTTGGACGGAGTCCACCCAGATTTGTTTGTGATTGTGTGATGTGTGTTGTTTCCATGGGTGAATAACATGTTGATTGCTGAGAATTGAACATTCCAAGACGAACTACCGCCGGATTTTGCTAACCAGCCCATGAGCTAAGACATATTTATTATTATAAGCGAGATAACATGATGTATGTGATTTAAATTGTTAATATATGCATGGTGATATAATGGCATGAGTTGTATGTTTGGTGTGCCATTGCATTTGCATGGGTGAGGAGTAACCCAAGTAGGAGATTCCTCTGCTAGGCTTTGCTCACTTGTCGTGGGACTATTTTTTAGGTCACAGAAGGCCCAGCCCAGGGATGGGGCCTTGTCGGGACCTTAGGAGGAAGAAATGGCCAAATCGGCCCTATCTTGTATTTTTGTTCTTTGTAAAATTCTGGGCAAGAAACCCAGTTTTGTATAAATTGTAATTAAATAAAATTGTAAATAAATGCTTTTGTATAAAATATACATTTTATGAGCATGACGTGTAGGCCCAAGTGGCCATTTTCTTTTGTCGTGCCTCATGACATAAGAGACATGTAGATTTCCGCGGGTTGTGGGTTGTATGGACACCGGGATTGGGCAAATCCACAATAATAGTTTATGGTTAGGTTCTGTAATTTATTCTTACATAGGTTTATTAGTTAGAATGTTTTAATAATTATTACTATTTACATGTAAATTTTGGAATTTAAATTATCGTTTATTCGATTATCAAAAAACTTATAGCTTATTTATGATTTTATTGATTATGTGGAAGTTTCTAATTTTAAAACTCAAGTA
The DNA here is from genome assembly GCA_016808115.1 of Tetrastigma voinierianum. NCBI lineage: Eukaryota > Viridiplantae > Streptophyta > Magnoliopsida > Vitales > Vitaceae > Tetrastigma > Tetrastigma voinierianum. The sequence goes on along the minus strand of JAEQBH010005621.1, from coordinate 61,197 downwards.
TTTTAATTTGTTTCTTTCAAGAATGGAAATAAATTTTTGTTTAAATTCAGTATTTACTAAACACTTAAGTTGTTGGCTTAAACTCACTATTTAATTCTTATTTAAGTGTTAATATTATTTTAATATAATTACGTGATAATTTATTCTAAATTATTTAATATATATATATATATATATTGTTGTAACGTGTTAGAAGGTAAGAAGAAGAGATAGTAAAGATAATTCAAAAGAAAGCGTATTTTCATTCTTCGAAACTTCCCATATATATAGTGTATAGTCATTAATCTAGTAATAATTATTCAGGTAAATGTGGTCATTCACGGTTATCGGTGAATCATTTGCCCAACATAATGTTTATTGACGGTAAATGTGTGGTCATTCACGAGTTATCGATGAATCATTTTATAACACTCTCCCTTGAATGACCATCACTAAATTGTTATTTTCTACCTCATTTAAAAACCTTGTAGGTAAAACTGGATTGGACAAGAGCACGGGCGAAGGGAAAAAGGTACGAGTGTAACATATTTATTCATACTCCCCTGGTAAGTGACATGACTATTGTCTTCAACTTTTCAATTTGAAGATCTTTAAGCTGGCGCATTCCAACTTGTCGTACAAGTTTCTTGAATGTTGCAGAAGGCAGGGCTTTAGTAAATAAATCTGCTAGATTGTCATTGGAACTTATTTGTTGCAAATCAATTTCACCATCTTTTTGAAGTTCATGAGTGTAGAAGAACTTCAATAAAAGAAGTTTAGTTCGATCACCTTATTATATCCTTTGACTACATCACATGCAAGATTGTTCATATAATACCATGGATTATTCTTACGTAAGATAATCCACATGATTCTTGATATGTTGTGAACATGGATTCAACCGCAATTCTCTACTAGCTTCATGCATCGCAAGTATTCGAATGATTAGAGGAGGTGGCCACCGAATGTTTGTTTAACTGATCACCAGATATCGTTTCGGAAACCTCTAGTATCTGGGGATGAAGAGGAGTGTAGAACGTAAATTTTGGTCAAATTGAATTTTTCTAGACCTCATGACTTAAACGGATTTCACCATTGAAACGCTTTCGTGAAATTCCAGCTACCACGTCGACCCCAAGATAGTTAGAATTTCACATTTTTCGAGGCACCGAGAGTGGTGCGGGACACTTGGAGCAATTGAGTGGCTCAAGATGAGACACGTATCGAGTGAAGATCAAGTCAAACAATGAGCTCAAGTATGGGCTATAGGTGACATGTGACATCATGTCATTGGAGGGAAATCCATGGTAGATGGATAAGAGGAGAATGGAAATCCTAAGAGCCAAAGAGAATTGGACATGTGGCAAGTGAGAGGACATCTCACTTGACTTCTATCTCCTCCCAACCGGTCAGATGAGGCAAGAGAGAAAGGAAAACCAAATGAGTGAGAGAGAGAGAGAGAGAGAGAGAGAGAGAGAGAGAGAGACTCTACCTTCTCTAGATTTTTCAACGATCGACCATCGGGCCAGCGAAGCAAGAGGAAGAGTTCATCCACAAAGAAGGGCTTTGCATGTAGACGAGTCAGAGTTTCAACAAACTCCGAGAGTAGGGTTTTCTCCTACTTGGTTTAATCTTGTCTATGGGTCATTCAAATGGTATAAGTGTTTTGAGACCGTGGAGGGCCGTGGTGAATCATCCCAAGATCTTGGGGTAGTGTGCCGAGATTTGTGGACTGTTTTCGATGCGCTCAGGACTAATTTTTCGACCAAGTAATATCCCTGTTCCATTTCATGTTGGGAAGTTAAAATGAATAATGGTGTTGGTTAAGTCTCTGTCTCAAGGGGAATGTTTGCCAGCGCTTTGAAACCATGGGAAGTTGCCATAATTGTGGTAGTACACACAATACGACTTCTAGAACTGATATTTGGAAGCGAACAAAGGAATTTGTAGTGAGTCCTTCAGGTAAATGTAGCCATCGCGAACTTAATGTTGGGACTTTCAATTTCTCAAATCGGCTTATAGCCCAAATTATGATTCGCTTACTCCCGAACGCCATCGGAAAGAAACCGGCCGGGTCAACCGCCCCGGATGGTCTATCCCGTATGGGTTCACCCTGAATGGGTTCAGCTGGCCCCAGATGGGTTCACCCTGGAGCGGTCCGGCCCGCTTAGGGATCATGCATGACCTCAAACTTCTGAAGGCACTTCTACGTCCAACTCCGACTAGTGTTCTTGACTCTATGGAAACCCATTGAGTCAATTCCATTTGATGCCTATGGAGGGCAAGTAAGGCTTGAGTCGCTTGAAAGCGCACGCGCGTCAGTATGCCGTCCGTAAGACCCGAGAAATTCCAATTTACGGAATAAGGGCAAATCGTATTTTCACTACAACATTGTATTTCATTAAAAATTGTAATTAATTCTAGATCTCTGATGACAAACGATTGTACGCTTGGAATCGTCTTACGAAATCTATAGTTGGCATGTAAAATTTCAATTTTCTCCGAGACGCTTCGAGTCGGACGCTTCAGGCATCGTGGTCTGATGCCGTAAAACCGATTTTCGATGCGACGAAAGGCACAGATAGCATGTACTCATGTACCATAAGTGGTATGAGTAGATAAATAATGAAAATGGACGACCAATGTAGTGCCGAATATCAAATCTGGTAAAAGAGGGATATAATGGGCATTATAGAATTTGATTTTAAGTCACTAAAAGCCAAATTAGCAAATAGTGACTTGTCTTCTTAAATGAACCAAGGCAAAAAACGTGAATTCCATTTTTGATGCAGTGAGCTTTGGGTTTGAGAGCTTTTTAGAGAGAGAGAGTGCTTCTCTAGAATAACGGAAGATCCGACCGCCGGCGCCTTCGGGCAAGAAGGAAAGGTTCACGCTGGCAAGCACGGGAATTCGAGATCGGGAGTTTCTTCATACTCCTTGAAGTAGGATTTTCTCCCTACTTGAGTTTTTACTCCCATTTAAATGTTTTACTAATGTTTTATTGCTCGAGGCCGTGAGGGGTTGGGCTTGATCTGGCCCCAAAAACATGGGACCGAATTTGTGGAAATTTTTGGGATTTTCTTGGTTGGCCGTGACTGCCCATAAATTTAGAGGGCTGTTTGGGTGTTTTAATTCCAAAATATTTACTGTTAATCATGTATTGGTTTGATTGAGGCCGGGAACGCTTGGATTGCGGGTTCACTAAGTGAATCGTTGAGTTGTGATTTTTCGGGAATAGTAACTGAGGGTTTCACTATTCTCGAAACAGTGTTTTCAAAACATATTTTGTGTGAAATATGTGTTTGGTCAAGTGATTCAAATTGAATTACTTGTGATTGATCATTAGCCCAAGTGAGCTAATTTTGATGCATGAAATGTATAATTGTATAACATGACAGTGATTTGGATTATGCTTAGCATATTCATAAGCTTATATATATTTGCATGTGATTAGGACTCAGTTGAACTCAAGCACACATGTGCATTCCATATGCACTAGAACATCCTAGGATTATAGGAGATAGTGCATGAGATGAGTCTAGAGAAGAATGGTTCGGAGGGTAGTCTAAAATATATTCATCGGAGGGTAGCCCACAAACAAATAATATATCAACCGTCGGAGCGGCCCAGTTGATATATATATATTCATCGGAGGGTAGTCCACAAACAAATATATATCAATCGTCAGAGCGGCCCAATTGATATATATATACTAGGGTCGCCCACTAATAAAAACAATATTCTCATACGAGGCTTAGGCGAGCGAGTCGGTGAGGACCTCGATCTTAGTTAGTCAAGTATGTAGACATTCAAGTAGGGATCATGTGCATTTGCTTGAATGTGTGTTTACTTTGGAACATCAAGACCGCACTTAGTGGTGAGTAGCCCACTTGTTTATCCCTCCTATCAGCTTTTAGCTCACCCTGCCGTGGGATCCCCTTTACAGCATGTGGAGCGCATGAGGAGACGGCTCGTCCTAGAGACCGAGGATTAGAAGAAAGTCGGGTGTGGCTTTGATGATGTTCACATGTATTAGAATTCGAGTATTTTAATATGTGTTATATAAGAGTAAATATTTGAACTCTTAGAACTATTTGAAATAGTTGGATTCATAGTTGGCATGTATATTGAGTACTGTTTATGGGCCCGTGGTCGCATTAGACATGGCACAGATATATTGGACCTGTTTGGGATGTGGAGGCGTGTGTATCAATGGTAGAGCTCCCGCACAAAGGAGACTCGTCATTTTATAAAGTGGCGTCAACTGACCTCCACTTCAGAGCTTAATGTGTTGATCGGGTAGTCAACTGAATCTCCTGGTTTTGGGGCGTCATAGTCCGGGTAAGGCTGCCTAGTCATGTGTGATCTCCAACTTTGGAAGGTCATAACTTTCTCGTCCGAACTTCGTTTTGGGTGTTCTTAGACTCTATGGAAAGCCCATTGAGTCAAGATTCAATTCGGATGTCTGTGGAGGGCAGTGGGTGTTGGAGCTGGCCGGAAATGGGAATTCGGGCAGATCAGGTAGGCTATCCCGAGCAAGGTCGCCAGCCATGTGTGACCTCCAACTCAAGGTCATAACCTTTCGGGCCCGAACTCTGCTTGCGTTCTTGACCTGCGGAAACATGAGTCAAGTTTCCAGCCATGTACCTGTGAGGGTAGTGATCAAAACCCTACTAAAAGTCTACATTTTCGCCAAGGCAGGTTGTATGGTTTGTCGAGGTGAAGAGTCGGATATAATTACTTATTCATTGCATGGCATGTTATATGGCATTATATTGGTATGGTATGGATGTCTATGGGGGAGGCTATGAAAACTATATGGTTTAGTTCCAACAACTTGGGATTGAAGGATGAGGGTTTCTATGAGATCAGTTTCCACACAACCAAGACTGTGGTGGTTAGTTTGAGCCAGGAAACCAAAAGCTTCTAGGTTTTCTGGTTGTTTGATGTTGTGTGGATGATTGGAACCAAACTGATCATGTTTGTGAAGGGGCCGTGAGGTACCCGGTTGGATGGGTCTAAGATTGTAACCTGGTTGTGTATTATTGCTTGTATGAATAACATGCAGTGTGAATACGATACGTTAACGTATGTCAGAGGATGTATTAACATGGGTTGTGCGTAAAGATAATTATATGTATATCAATTATAATTATCCGGTATGTAAATGTTCATGTAGCACTCATATATACATGTAATATGAAGGAAAATGCATCGCATCATGCATTTCAAGGCGCACCCGTACATCGAAAGTGGAGCTCGTGTGCGTACGGTATTGTTTATTCACCGTCGTGAATGGGTCATGAGCTCGAAAATGAATAAAGTCCGTTGCAGAGATCTGGCGATTCGTGTCACGTTAGGTGATACGGAATCAACAATATTTGTATCCTAAATTAACCAATGAATGCTTACCAAAGATAGCGGTCTAGGGTCGAACACAGGGATGGGTTTTCTTTGCACAAATGATTTACAATGAAGGCCAAAATTGGTAAATTTTGTTTGGATTTTAAGGCTTGGTAAAAACAAGGGAGTTGATGGTTTACAAACTAAAAATAAAATGAAGAAAAATAAGAAAAAGAACTCCTTGAAGCATTGGGCCACTGGGTTTAAGGTTCTAGGCTAACCGAGAGGTCCTCAAGTTAATTTTCAAGTTGGGGGAGAGAATGACATATGTCATCTCCCGAACCGGATCTTCATTTAATTTTAAAAACTAAACCCTAATAATTTTCCTTTTGATAGAAAGCATTTATTTAACATTTATGGTTCCTTAAGTGAAAACATGTCTCAAAAACCTACCCTACAATAACTAATAAGAGACAACTAATTAGGCATCAGTGAATCTAGTGAAAGTATCCATTGAACCCAAAAAGCTTGCCAAATACACATTAGGAGAGCATGCTTAAGAGATTTTAATCCCAAAAAGCTGAAATCCAACCTTAACCTACCTCCAGTGGCTCAAAGAGTTAACCACGGATATCAGTGTATCTAAAGCTAAAAATACACTGAACCCTAAAAGCTTGCCAAGTATTGGCCAAAGAAAGTACATCAAAAAGCTTTAAACCTAGAGTTGGAAATTAGGGAACCAAAATGTCAAAACCTGCTGCGTGAAAAACAGGGGAACCACCAGCAGCCTTTAGATCCTACCCCCAGCAGCCTTTTCCTTTAAGGAGGAAGGGGTTTTAGCCGCTCATCCTCCAAGTTGTCATCCTTGGAGGGTGTTTGGCAACCAAGAAAGGGAGAGAAAGAGGATAGAGAAGAGAGAAAATGAGGGCCAAAAACAGGGGCCCGTAACTGCTTCCTTCCAAAAATTAGAACTTAGGTCAACAGTGTTTTACAATGGCTTATATAGCCTTACAAACATGTGAATACCAAAATAACCAAACTAGAATAATTACAGTGAGGGTAGAAATGAGAAAAACCAAAAACGAAGTCGTTTGATAAAAACAAAGTAAAAATTTTCACACAGATTTTCGCTATCATAATGAAAATACGTGCATAGCTTAAATTGAAATTCGCTATGCATCGCACTTTTCTATGATAGCAAAAATTCTCTATCATAGCGAAATTATCATGCGTAGCTTAATTTTGGCACTGCTCCCGCCATCGTTCCATATCGCTTCCTCGCGGCTACTATTCCCACGCACTATTCCATTTCTTCTAGCTTTGATATTCTTCATTCCCTGACAATAAATTGATAGAAAAACCATATGAAATTGATGGAAATCAACCTCGACTATGGTTATGATTGGATTGACACGATAATTTGGCTTCCAATTCCTCGAAAACTACAAAAACAATTTAATGCAATCGAAGTGCAATGTGGACCCGCATGTCAACGGGTTAATTATAATACTTAGTACAATAAAAGCGCTCAAAACCTGTTAAAAATAGTTCAAAATAGCACTTTTTGGGGGAACTAATCACACCTCTCATCGACACATTGCTGGGCCTTTAGCAATGCAAGAAGAAAATATATAAAAAAACATAGAAAACTATAACAAAATTATATTACAAGCTTGCGCCTTAAAAGGCTGTGAAGAAGTAATGCCTAACCCTAAGTAAGAATCATCAAAGCCTTGTCCACAACTATCTTTTGAGAGAATGAATGCCAAGGTACAAAAATTGAGTATCAAAGAGCCTCCTTCGTGAATCAACCGTAAACCTAATAAAATCTAGTGTTTATTTTATCGCCTCAACAATAAACTGCTAAACCGCACTCTCCCAACCTAGCTACAACCACGACTTCCAAAGATGCTAACCAATCTAAATAGATCAGACCCAATTCTTATTCCATTAATTCTTTTTATGCTAGGGTGCAATGTCGAGACCGACCTCACCAAAGTCCATGTAACGGGATCTACCGATGACTCCCAACCACTAAGGCTTAGGGCACCAAGTCATATGATCTTTCGACCACAAACTCTTCGTGCCTTCACCCCTGACTTCAATGATTTCGACTCAAGACTCACAACTTGCTAACTCCACCTATCCACCCATGGTAGCTTAACACTAAGTCGGTGACTTCAACCAAAGGAAGGTTTAGGGCACGGTTTAAAGGTTACCATATACCTCTGACTGCAGTTCTGCTTCAAGGTAAAGCTGGGTAATTTCTTCTTTTTCTTTTCTTCTCTTTTCTTTTCTTTTTCTTTTTTATTTTGAAGACACATTGGCCTTCTATTCAGGGGGGTCCTTAACCTATTAAAGGTGGTCAATGAAACTAGGCAGGTTATTGCAAGGCTTAGAGGCTAGGCACCTTTTAGGTTATTGAAAACCCCGATGTGCACTGGTGGGAAAGAAGCAAAGTGTGGAAGAAAAAGGTTATGCAAAGAATTCAACTAATCATCCACCAATTAGGTATGGAACCAATCTAACATCAATAGAATTGGACAAAGTTTCAATTTTTCAAACTATGAGCCAGGCAAACACATAAAAATTTTGGTTAAAAATGGGTCCAAATTTTGAAAAAGTAAGTTGTATGGTATAACAAATGGCAGAAGAAGGGAACCCATAAGCCACTGGAACATCACAAAATGGGGCTTGCTCAAAATAATAACAAAAACATAACACAAAGCCACTTTCCTTCGCACTCTCCCCCAACCAAACATCTTTGTCCGAAACGGGGCTCTGGATTGGAAAGTTAGAGAAGGAAGTGTTACCCCTTGATGAGAGATGTGATCGTTGTTGGATAGGACTCAGAAGCTTTCCATCGACACCTTATTCAATTCGCTTGGGCTTCAAATGAACAAACTAGGGAGAAGAAAAGAGAGGAAAAAAGACCAGCTTTCTGGATCATTTTAAAATTACACCTTCATAATAATTTGAAAATGTTATTTCTGAATATATTTGATTTACACTCTCTAAGCTTTCCAACAGTACCAAAAAACGCCAAACGGAGTTCGATGAAAAGTTATGAGCGAAACAAAAATCGAAAGAAAACAAATGCAAACATAATCTAAATTCGCTTATGATATTAATTGCTCATAGCGAAAATTTCGTTGTTTGCGAAAATTCTCGCTTTATGTGTAATAGCGATTTTTTTTTTTTTTTGAAAAATAAAATAAAATAATTAATTAATAAATAAAATACAAATACAAATAATAAAATAATAAAAATAAAAATAAAACTTTTTTTGAGAGACAAAATATATATATTTTTTAATATATAAAAAACGATTTTTTTTTTTGATTTTTTAGAGATTGTAAACTTATAGTTATATATATATATATATATATATATATGGTATATATATATATATATATATATATATATATATATATATATATCATTTAAAAAATAAAAAAAAATTTTTAATTATTATTTTTAACAAAAATAAAACAAATGTTTTTTTTTTACTTCTACTTATCAGGCGCGTTTGTCTATTTGGTGAGGCTATCCAGGCATTATTACTATCATAGCTTAAATTTCGCTTATGATAGCGAAAATTGCACCACTTTTCACTATATAGCTTATTATTATTTTCGCTATGATAGTTAAATTATTTCGTTGGAATTAAGGAATTTTTGCCATAGTTGCTAAAATTTCCCATCTTCATTTCTCGCTGCTTCTTCTGGGTACTTTCTTCAATCAAAGCCAAAATTTCACTAAACTGCAAAATTAATACAATAAAAATTAAGAAAAATTTAAAAGTGAAAACAAGCTGAATGAAAGATTAACTTAAAAATTAGTGAAAATCTAAAAGAAAATTATAGAAATCCAAACAAAATAATGACAAAATAAAATAAAACAGAAAAATTAGAACAAAAGTGGGGGAGACTGTCTCTCAAACCAGTTTTTTTAGGCCTTGAGGTCATGAACCGGTGGAGCTTATGGAATGCTAAGGTCCAGTGTTCAAACCCGAATCCGCACCCCAGCCATCCAATTATGCCATGCTATGATGCTGGCTAACATCGTGCTTTTGGATATAAAAGGGCAAAGGTCCAAAATGCTGGCCACTAATATCTTGAAATTTTGTACAGGCAGTGATGGACTGGCATGAGCTTCGTGGCTGTGTGCTGTGTTTTGATTTTGTCGCAAAGGGCGCATGTACACCACCGGTAGTGGGCTATTTTCGGGGTTGAGCAAAGCACCAGGATAAAGATCATGGGATCGTTGCATCGATAGGGTTCTCGATCCCTTCCATCAAGCTTCCTGTCCACTCCGCCTCCCTCACCATAAAGGAAGGATTTCTTTCTTCTTGAAAACAACACACGTATCTCAGGATCTCGCACAACCCTTCGCATTTTAATAAAATCCTCTATAAGCCCTCGCGTGGTCAAGTGTCGACACTGCCTCTACCATGGTGTCACTTTGCACTCCTCCTTCCGTGGACATTGCCGCCGATTGATGAAGCCACAAAGTCTTGCAAAGGTCCCGCATTTTTGCTCAAAGTCATTTTTCAGCCCATCCAATTTCTGTTCAAATTGTCTTCCACAAGCGACAAATTTCATTCGAATAAGTATAATCCCTTATTCTTTGCCACAAAGTCATCCACTATCCGGGTAAGGTCCAAAATGGCTTGTTCAAATGGGAGGGATTGGACTGTGGTGGCTGCTGAGGTGACTCGGAGTTGAAGCACACATGGGGTTCGTGGAGGTGCATACTGTGGGAGGTCTGTCTCCATGAGGAATCTGCAGACCTCCCCAACTATGGTTGTGTTCACCATATGGCACACAAAACAATTCTACAACACCGCTTTTTTTTTTTTTTTTCACTGAACTAAAAAGAAATGATAGTGATGAGGGATCACAAGTGTTCCATACCGTCAATGCACTTAGGCACCATCCCCCAACGACGCCATTTGATTCAGGCTACAAGAGGCGGACACGTAATCAACAATATTTGTACTTGGGCTCTCCCATCGCCGTAGTCAAGCTACTGGCAAAGATAGCGGTCTAGGGTCTAACACAGATGGGCTTTGCACAAATGATTTACAAATACACAAAATTGGTGAATTTGGTTTGATTTTAAGGCTTGGTAAAAACAGGGGAGTTGATGGTTTACAAACTAAAATAAAAATGAAGAAAATAAGAAAAAGAACCTCGAAGTATCAGCCACCGAGTTTAAAGTTCTAAAGGAACCGAGAGGTCCCTTGGTTAATTTCTTCTGGGGAGAGAATGACATATAGTCATTTCCCGAACTGGATCTTCTATTTAACTTAAAAACTAAACCCTAATAATTTTCCTTTTGATAGAAAGCATTTATTTAACATTTATGGTTCCTTAAGTGAAAATATGTCTCAAAAACCTACCCTACAATAACTAATAAGAGACAACTAATTAGGCATCAGTGAATCTAATGAAAGTATCCATTGAACCCAAAAAGCTTGCCAAATACACATTAGGGAGAGCATGCTTAAGAGATTTTAACCTGGGTGCTGAAATCCAACCCTTAACCTACCTCCAAGTGGCTCAGGAAGAAAGCAACTACTGATATCAGCAGATCTAATGCCAAGAACACACTTAACCCTAAAAGCTTGCCAAGTATTGGCCAAAGAAAGTACATCAAAAGCTTGAAACCCAGAGTTGGAAATTGGAACCAAATGTCAAACCTCGCGTGAAAATGTGGGAACCACCAAGAGTTCCTCGATCCTACCCCGCAAATCTTTTCCTTCGCTGAGGAAGGGGTTTAGTCGCCATCCCAAGTCGCTATCTCGAGAGTGTTTGGAACTAAAGAGAAAGGGAGAGAAAGAGGAGAGAGAAGAGAGAAATGAGGGGCTAAAACAGGCCCATAACCGCTTCTTCCAAATATTAGAACTTAGGTCAACAAAGGTTTTTTACAATGGCTTATATAGCCTACAAACATGCAAATACCAAAATAACCAAAACTAGAATAATTATGCGAGGGTAGAAAATGAGAAAACAAAAACTAAGTCGCTTGGATAAAAAACAAAGCAGAAAATTTCGCGACACAAGGATTTCACTATCATAGCTGTGGGCTCGTTATGATAGCGAGTCATGCAATATAGCGAAAATACAGCATAGCGGTACTGAAATTTTCGCTATGCATAGTACTTTTCGCTATGATAGCGAAAATTCGCTATCATAGCGAAATTATCATGCGTAGCGAATTTTGGCACTGTTCCTGCTACTGTTCCATTGCTTCCTGCGGCTACTATTCCCACTACACTATTCCATTTCTTCTAGCTTTGATATTCTTCATTCCCGCTTGTCAAATCGGAGAGAAACCATATGAAATTGATGGAAATCAACCTCACTTTGGTTATGATTGATTGACACGATAATTTGCTTCCAATTCTCGTAAAACTACAAAATAAATTCTAAAATGCAATCAGAAGTGCAATAGGGACCCAATGTCACTGGGTTAATTATAACACTAGTACACAAAAAGCGCCTCAAAACCATAAAAATAGGTTCAAAATAGCACTTTGGGAATTAATCAACTCATGAGGGTGTAAGGCCATTAAAATGGCAAGTAATGTGTGTTAGCAATTTGGGTGCAGAGACCCGCGTATCATCCGAAAAGTTTTGTAAGGGTAAGAGACCCAATAGATTATTCGAAAGTTCCATGGTGGGAGACCCGCTGTGATCCAAAAGTTCGTATGAGTGTAAGAGACCCGCGTACGAAAAGTTCAAGGCTCCAAAGAAGACACACGGTCATGGTTATCACTTAGACTTTAAGTTGCAGATAGGAGCCGATTGACTCGATTAGTTACCCATTGGCAATCGTATCGTAAGACCCGAGAAAATTCTACTTTTCAAAAGCGCAAATCGTAATTTCGTAAAATTCAGAATTTTTTCTAGATCTCGGATGACGAAAACGAACTTCTCCGCTGAAATCGCTTTTGAAATTTAGCCACCACGTCAATTTCGTTAGATTCCGAGGTGGTCTTCACGCTTTTTCGAGGCGCCACGATGACACATGAAGATAAGCGGATGCCACTTCGCACCATAAAGCGTGACACTTGGCATAAAAAGGATGGTCATATTGAGCCACACGGGGTGGTATGATCCCACGCTCAAGCAATGAGCCACATGAGGGGATGATGTCATTAAGTGGATTTATGAAATAAAATTAAAGGGATGGAAAAAGGATAGCCACAAAATTTGCTTAAGGAAGGAGGGGAGGAAATTTCCTCCCATAACCGGATGATGATTTCTCCAAAAGGGGGAGAAAAAGGACCAAAGGAGAAAAGAGAAGATTGAGAGAAATGAGGAGAAATGAAGAGAAAATGAGAAGAGAAAAAGGAAAAGAAAAGCAAAAGTAAAGAATAAAGCAAAAGGAAGGGAAAACGTGGAGAGGAAGAAAGAAATTGGATGCAGAAGGCTTTGTTCTTCATTTTTAGAGAGAGAACGTCTTCCTTCTCTCTAGATTTGTAGGCGATCCACCGTCGATTCCCTTCGAGACAAGAAGGAAGTGTTCTACACTCTGAGAGGACAACGCGTGGATTCTGTTTGGAAGTTTCTTCAACTTCCAAGAGGTAGGATATTTTCCTACTCCTGGGTTACCCAGCCTAAAGGCTTTATAATGGTAGGGGTTGTTACGGGAGGCCAGAGAGGCCATGTGAATTAGTTCCAAGCCTCGGGACTAAGGTATGGATTTACGACTTACAAGGACTGGAATAGATTCATTGGAACTCCAGTTTCTAGATGTTGTGATTTTTTTTATGAGATGGTAAATGATTGGAACTCATTATGGTCTATGTTTCAAGAAGGCCATGGAGGTACCCGTTGAATGGTCCAAATTTTGAGACCTTGTTTGTGTTATGGCTTGCTCGAATAATATGCTAAGTGTGGAAATATCATATCGATGTGCATGCTATTTGATGTATTAATATGGTTTGTATGGAGGTGGATTATATATAAATTATAATTGTCCATGGTGTGTAAATGTTTCATGTAGTGCCTATTCATGCATGTAACATGAGGAAATGCATTGGCATCATGCATTTTTATATGCATACTACATCGCACAAATGGGTGTGAGTGCAGGGTAAGGTTTATTCATCGTTGTTGCGGAGTGGGTCGAGCTCGGGAAAATGGGACAAAGTCCAAGGTAGAGATTCACGAAAGTGTGTAAAATGATCAAAATGATAAATTACATGTTTCGGGGCGGAGCAAGTCAGTAGATCCTCTGTGGTGAAAGTCCTGGGCGTGTTATTCATGGTTAGATACGAATCTCGACGATGCAAGTTCGTGGAAAATGTTGAAAAAGGCGCGCGGCGCCCTACCGTGTAAATCCGAAATCATGTCTACAAAATAAAGGAAAAGAATCAAAATCAGGTTTTGATAAATAAAATCGAGGGGTGTCCAATGGTTTAGTCATGGTGTGTGACAGGTTTAGTCATTGCTTGGCATTCCAAGTGTGAGGGAGTCTGGGACTGGGTCAAGAGCATGAGGGGCTGTATCTCATGCACGTTATAGACATTTTATATAGAGAATAATTGTATGGAATGTGATTGCTTTGTTTTATATATGCCATTGCATATGCATTTTGTGTGGGCAAGAATCTTGTGGAGGAAAACTTTCACTCTGGCTTGCTCACTCCTCGCCGTAATTCCCTTTCGTGCACAGACTATCCAGTGAGACTAAGACTTGTGAGAGTATCTTTAAGAAGAAAGCCAAATGTGGCTTTTAAGTAAATATTTTGTAAATATGGCAAAGCTTTTTTGTAGAACAAACATGAAAACTATGAAAATATAGTTGAGATATGTGTTTTATGAGTATGGATGTATGGGCCCCATGTGGCTATTTTACTCATGTGTGCGTCTCGTAAAACGAGACATATAGAATTTCCGCAGGTTGACGGTAGTCAACGGACACCCCGGATTTGGGGCGCCATCATGGCAAGAAGAGCCGATAAGGGCTCGCTTGTTAGTAATAGTGCTCTACCTATCAGATGGACATGGTATTTTGACTATTTATGAGAATTTATTATTTTGATGATTTGCATGTTTTATTATATATAATGTCCTGAATAATATTATTAATTATTCCAAATGTCCTGACCTGCCATTGTTATGAATAACAATGAATTAAGATTAGTATGTAATTTTGATTATTATTCGCGGATGAATATGTATGAGATATAAATCAATTTATATCTATTTGTTGGAGAACAAATATTGGATAGAACTCGTCTCGAGACAATACAAGGATCAAAGCCAAGTTAATTTCTAATAGTTGTGTCATTAAACTTTGGACCAGAGATCTATATAGTTCTCAACATAAGGAATATTGTGTTTTTGATACAACTCAACGCTGTTCTAATCGGATAATTATAAAGGTTATACTTTGAACATAAGAAGAATTATGAGTGAGATATGAGCGACAGATGGAATTTGTCCTCTTGTCATAAGAGAGATATTCTAAGTCCCTCGACAATTGAGACTGAGAAATGCATGAGTCGTGCTCAAATGAATCGATGGAGATCACCAAGTCATTTGTTTAGTCAAATCTTAATCGGTTTCGAGTAATCAAAGATAGAACGATGAGGCGTGACTTTGTCCATGCCTTATATTCTATTTCCAAGATATCGAGACAAAAGGATTATGTCATTAGCTATATTAAGGTTGTTCCTGATCATGAGCTTTTCATTTAACTTGGGTAGTCATAATGTCTTCTGCTAGTGGGGCCACTTATGACTCAGAGGATCAAAATGTGATTTAGGCCTACTGTCAATGTTAATCGAACCTATAGGGTCTAGACATTAAGAACGAATACTTCAATCTGCTATGGTTTTTCACTTCCTCGTAGTAATTTAAAATGATGAGATTATTTTAAATTACAATAATAATTAGTCATATTTTTTTAAATTTCACCTAAATTTTTGGTAAGTTTTTAAATTCCTCTCTGACTTCAAATTATAACAATTAATTAATTTGTTATATTTTCTTATCGGATAAGGAAATAATCAGAAAGGGTTTTCGCTTTTTTTTTTTTGATGTGAATTTAAATTGTTATTTAAAAGATTTTTAAATATATAATAATATAAATTCCGCTTCCCTATCCGATAAGGATTTGAATTTAAATTGTTATTAGCTTAAAAGAGTTTTAAATATGTAATAATATATAAATACTTGCAGTAGTCAGTTTTTACCTAAGAACAACCTATAAAACAGAGAGAAAGAAAAACCCCACTCGTTTTGAGAAGATCAAATCAATTCTAGCATTCAACAACAAGATCGTTTCATTATTTGTTCTGTGTGATACTTGCAGAGGGGTGGTCGCCGTAAAGGCAGACCTTGGAAGGATCCAGACAAACTCAAGATGCGTACTGGAAGGCTTCACTAATCGATCTGGGGCAAGAGGTAAGTTTCACATCTCTTCCTTCTCGCTATGAAACTATGATCCTCGTGGTTAAGGGATAAAAAATTTAAATTCCTACGCATTTATGTTCCAATCATATTGATATTCCGCCCAGAACTCCAATAAAGGGTATCGTGAGCCATTTTGTGTTTCTTTACAAAATCGATAATGCCATGTTTGATCGTATGTGTATGTGATGTATATGATTCGGCATGATTTGGCGTTTTTGAATATATGGATATTATGGTTCAGGCGACCCATATGTTATTAGGTTTTGTTAAGGTATTAATTTGACAATCCAATCCAAAAGGATTCAAGTACGATTAAGAACTGGTCGGGATATTGCCATTAAAGTGTTTTAATAGCATGCTATAAGGATTTTGGTTTGTCTTAATCGACAATACATGGGCCGAATTCATATCAATTTGATTTATCAATGATTGTCATTGTGGTGCGAAAATAAGCCCAATGTGTAATAGATTACATAATATGTCGCTTTTTAATGTGATTTGACTGTTTATTCAAATTTGGCCAGATGAGATCAACAAAATTTAATTCTTGAGACAAAACTCTAGTGTTTCGATGGAACTCAGAATAAATACGTAGCACCTTATGAATTTAGACCGGGTTTTAATACACGCTGCTATAGATATTTCTTTTAATGCAAATTGTTTATGCTATATGATAACATGATATATATTTTGCATGTTGTGTTGCTTCACATGGTGCACAAAGATGTACTTTTTTAACAATGTGTTTGGCGTGTTATTATTATTGTTTTTGTTAAGGGTTGTAATTATTAAATACTATTATGCCAATTTTATTTTATTGTAATTTTGGTTTTTACTATTAGTAGTATTTATTTAATTGTTTTAATGAACAAGAGACAATGCAAGCCATTTGAAGTCATGTAATCCAAATCCATGATGATGGAGGAGCTGTGTGCTCATGCGCAGTCAGTGGTCAAATCGATATCATGGAGTCAAGTATTAATACCTAGGGACGACCAAGTGATCTTCATATCGCTTATGGAGATCATCAATCTAGATTAAGGCCATACTGTGACATGTTTATTATATGGATGTATTAAATGTTGTGTGATAAGTCATATGAGTATGTGATAATAGATGTATGATGATCTATTAATTGGAAAATTAAAATCAATCAAGATCCTCACATAAAATTTAAAGCTATGCTATCCATATTTAAACACTTTGTCAAACCTTTATCACCTTAATGTGGGTTATACCAAAGTAGAAGTACATTAGGTTACATTAGTGAGACAAGATGAGTAATGGTGCTACCCATATGTTTAAAAATGGTTTAACTTTATTAGGTTATCAAAACTGTTTTGGGCCTAATGGCATTAGATGGGATTTAAATATGCCGACATATGATGTCAAAATCCCATAAATATCTAAGAGAGTTGCATGAGATGTAATTGGTAAGAGTTGCCTCTACCTAAATAACTTAATTTTAAGTGTCATGCCAAAGCTAACTTAAAGTCGAGTAAAATATGGATCTTAGTCATTAGATTAATATGATTATTCTCGAGGGTTGTTAATTTAGTGAGAATTTTTCATAATCAAAATACTTATCGAACTTCTCAGATTCATTGTGTAGATGGCCAACAATAATAACAACAATTCTACTATGTCATCAAGGACAATTCTGAGAAGGATAAACTTACTTCAGACTAACTTCCTCGATCGGGTTTTGAAATTTGAGAATTGTTCTCAAACAAGAAAGGAAGCTTTATAACCCGATGAACTCTCCTCAAGAATCCAAAATTGATAATGCTCCTAGAGTCGAAAAAGAATGCTTTATGAGAAGAACAGGTCGACTCTATTAATGTTGCATGCTTGATGCTAGCTACTATGGAGTTCAACTTCGTATGATCTGAAAATATGGAAGCTTAGGATATGATCTTCTATCTTAAGGAAACAAGTTCCAAGAACAAGCAAGGTAAGAAAGGTACGAGACTACCAAGGTGACCGCATTCTTGCAAGATGGCCTAGGGTGCTTCAAATAGTGCTCATGTTCTAAAAAATGAAAGGCTGGTTATATCGAAAGCACCTTGATAGCTCGATTTCCATCGAGCCAAGAGTCGCAACCGATTTGATCCCGAATTCAATGGTCGATAGTTATTACTACCATTATGAACTATAACATGAATGAAATGGACAACTCCATTCTCGAGCCGCAAATGATGCTTAAAACCGCCGAAAGGCATTATTAAATCCAAGCCCGCTGTTCGATGGTTCAAAATGGAAAGGGCTTCAAGAACAAGGGCAAGGGCAAGGCGCGGCAAGGGGCAAGGGCAAAGTAAAGTCCAAATGCCCAACCCAAACTCCAAACTCGAACCCAAGGCTAAATCCCCAGCTGAGAGCGTTTTGGTTTTGCAATGAACCTGGTCATTGGAAGAGAAGTTGCAAGTTGTATTTAGAGGATCTAAAGAAGAAGAAGACTGGTGAGACCAGTTCTTCAGGTATTTATGTTATACAGATTAATTTTTCTCCTTCTAGTTCCTGGGTATTAGATACTAGATGTGGATCTCACATTTGTACAAATGTGTAGGGGCTCAAAAGGAGTAGACAACTCAATAGTGGGCTTAAGTTGGATCTACGAGTAGGCAATGGAGCAAAAGTTGCTGCTGGCTGTAGGAAGTTATGAACTTACTTTGCCCAATGGGATTTTGTTAGTTTTGGACAATTGCTATTATGTTCCTACAATGTGTAGGAATATTATTTCAGTTTCTGCTCGATAATGATGGTTTTTTCTTTATTATTAAGAATAATAATTGCTCCATTTTTCATAAAGACATGTTCTATAAATGCCTATTTACAGATGGTCTTTATGTTATGAACCTTCAAAATCCAATAATTCTCATGTCTATAACATAACTACTAAGAAATTTAAGTCCAATGGGATTTAAATTCAACCTATTCGCATCGCGGGTCTCGCCATATAAATGAGAACGTGATCTCAAAACTCCATCGTTGACTTTTGAACGCCATCTGATTTTGAATCATATGATACATGTGAAATTTTGTCTATTAGGTAAGATGACAAAGGATCCCTTTATCGACATGCTGAAAGGGCCAATTAATTATTGGATCTCATACATACGTATGTATGTGGACCATTGCTAGATGCTAGAGGAGGTTACAAGTAATTTCATTACATTTATCGATGACTTCAATAAATAGTATATGGTTATGTCTACTTGATGAGACATAAATCCGAATCATCGAAATACCCAAATCTTTCAAAATGAAGTACAAAACCAACTTGGCAAGACAATCAAGGCACTTCGATCTGATCGAGGTGGCGAATATTTGAGCCAAGAATTTGATGACCATCTTGGAACTTGTGGAATCATTTCACAATTAACTCCCCCTGGAACACCACAATGGAATGGTGTGTTTGAGATGAGGAATCAAACTTTATTAGATATGGTTCGATCTATGATGAGTCCAACAAATCTTTCATTTACCTTTTGGGGTTATGCACTTGAAATGTACTGCCTCACACTAAATCGAGTTCCATCTGTGGTGCGCTTGAAAAGACACCATATGAGATGTGGACTGCAAAAGGCCCGGGCTTTGTCTTTTCTTAAGATTTGGGGGTTGTGGAGGCTTGGTGTAAAACGCCAAGTTTCAAATAAGCCGGAGCCCAAGTCTGATAGTCTTTTGTGGGGTATCCAAAGAGACTAAGGGATACTACTTTACAATCCCATGTAGAATGAAGTGTTGCTCGAAATGGTGTCTTTCTAGAAAGGGAATTTATTTCTAAAGGAACCAGTGGGAGTAAGGTACAACTCGAAGAAGTTCGAGAACCACAAGATAACATTGAACTTCCTGTGGATACTCATAGTTAAAATATTGCCGATGCACTTATAGCATAAAATTTACGAGATCCGATAGATACGTCATGAGCCCGAGAGATATGGATTTCTGATCGATAACCATGATGTATCGTTAGGGGTGGACTGAAAATGGAAATCACTACCCATCAAGAGGCTATGTTGGATCCGCATCAGAAATGGTTAGAGGCCATGAAGTCCGAAATTCAATCCACGTATGATAATCGTGTACGACCTTGATCAATCGAATTCAAGGTACAAAGACCATTGGGTGCAAATGGGTTTTAAAAAGAACCTGACATGGATGGCAAAGTAGTTACCATACAAAGTAATAGTTATAAAGGTTTCAAACAAACTCATGGTATAGACTATGATGAAACTTTTTCACCCGTAGTTATGCTTAAGTCTATCGTATTCTTATTGCCATCACGTGATATCATGATTGCGAGATCGGCAAATGGATGTTAAAACTACAGCTTCTTAATGGAAACTTACTTGAGGATGTGTACATAACACAACTTGAGGGTTTGTACAACCTAAGAATTCCGGTAAAGTATGCAAGCTTCAAAGACTACTTATGGTTTGAAGGTGCCTCTCGGAGTCGAATCTTCATTTTGATGAATCATCAAAGGGTCTGGATTTGTCAAAATGAAGATGGTTTCTGGTTTATAAGAAAATTAGTGGGAGCGCGAATTGTATTTTTGGTCTTATATGTTGATGACATTTTATCTATCAAATGATATCCCTACCTGTATCGTCAAGTCTTCGTTAGGGAAGTGTTTTCAATGAAAGACTTAAGCGGAGCCGCCTATATCCTAGTGGGATAAAGATCTATGTGAGATAGATCTAAGAGGTCGATTGGTTTAAGCCAAAGTGCTTAAGATAGACAAAGTAATCGAAACGGTTCAAAGATGGGAAGATTCCAAGAGAGGTGAAGCAGATATGCGTGAGTTCCAACATAGATAATGTTGTCGATCCATCGACTAAGCCTCTCTACTACAAGCAAAGCATGATCACATGTTAGGTTCATAGGTATTAGATACATTGATGAAACGGGCCTAGCGTAAGTGGGAGATTGTTAGTAATAGTGCTCTAGGCCTATTGTATGACATGGTATTTTGACTATTTATGAGAATTTATTATTTTGATGATTTGCATGTTTATTATATATAATGTCCTCAATAATATTATTAATTATTCTAAATGTCCCTAATCGTTATTGTTAAGGGAATAACAATGAATTAAGATTAGTATAAAAGTCGGATTGATATTCATGGATGAATATGTGTATGAGATACAAATCAAATTTATATCTATTTGTTGAGAACAAATATTGATGTAATTCGTCTGAGATTTCTCAATAATACTAGCTGATCAAAGTCAGTGTTAACTTCTAATAGTCAGGTCATTAAATCCTTTCGACCAAATCGTTATAGTTCTCAACATAAGGAATATTGTGTTTTGATATAATCAAAACGTTGTTTTAATCGAATGACTATGGGGTATTATACTTGAACATAATAAGAATTATGTAGTGAGATATGAGCTACTAAGATGGAAATTTGTCCTCTTATTATAAGAGAGATATCTCTAGGTCCCCACAATCGAGACTGAGAAATGCATGGTCGTGGCTCAAATGAATTGATGGAGATCAATGTCATTTGTTTAGTCAATCTAATTGGGTTTCGAGTAATCAAAGATAGAACGATATAAGGTGGACTTTGTCCATGCCTTATATTCTATCAAGATATCATGAGACAAAAGGATTATGTCATTAGCTATATCAAGGTCGTTCTTTATCATGAGCTTTCATTTAACTCGTAGTCATAATGTCTGCTAGAGGCCACTTATGACTCAGAGGATCAAAATGTGATTGTGCCTACCACAAATGTTAATTGAAGCTATTATAACAAATAAATTAATTTGTTATATTTCATCGGATAAGGAAATAATCAGAAGGGAAGTGGTTTTTTTTTTGATGTGAATTTAAATTGTTATTATTTAAAAGAGTTTTAATATATAATAATATAATTTGTTTCCTTATCCGAGCAAGGATTTGAATTTAAATCTGTTATTATTTAAAAAGAGTTTTATAAATTCGATTCCTTATTCGATAAGGGATTTGAATTTAAAATTGTTATTATTTAAAAGAGTTTAAATATATAATAATAAAAATTGCTTTTGACTTAAACCCTAGCAGATTTATATAGATATATATGTGAGACATATATATTTTAGTAGTTGTCTTACTCTAAGAACAACCAAACAGAGAAGAAAATAAACCCTAATTTCCTGCTTTGAGAGAAGATTTAACTCAACTAGCAAGATTCAACAAGATCACTGCCTAATATTTGTTCGTGTGGATACTTGTAGAGGTGGTCGCTATAAAGGCAAAGACCTTTGAAGATCCGAATAAAACTAAGACGCAGATTTTGAAGGCTCGAATGAATCGATCTACAAGAGGTAAGTCTCGCTTACTCCTTCCTTCGGGGCCATGAACGATGTGATCCTCGTGTTGCAAGAGATAAGAAATTTTAAATTCCGCCTGCATTTATGTTCCAATCGATTGATATTGTGCCCGCACCCAACATCGCAGATATGGTGTCATTGGTACTACCAGTGACAATTGTCACACTTGGCATAGGCATGTGTGAGGGAGTCGACGAGTGACTCGGGATATGAGCATGAAAGCATTTCATGCATGACATATGACATTCATGTAGACATTTTACTTGGATGTTTGTTTGTTTGTGTGGCCATTGCATGTGCACTTAGGTGGGGAGTAGCCCTTGTGTGAGCTATTTCTCTACTGACTATGCTCACCCGCACGCTGGATCCCCCTTCGTGTACTGGACATGTACAAAGGCATTTACGCTCTTGCAGGCTCTCAGAGTTTTCCTTTTCTCATTTCTTCTCCTCATTCATTTTCTCCCTGAGCAACCACTGGTCTTGGCCAAAAGGATAAATTTCTCCTATTTCCTCGTCTCATGCGCCATCAATTTTCCATCTTTATTCCTTTATTTCCTTTATTTCCTTTTATGACATCATCAACAATACTGGTTTCCAATGGAACACGTGATTCATTTCCCACACATGCTAATTCAGAGCCTTTCCTTTTAGCCAAGTGTCACTCTTTATGGGGTGCCATGTGGCATCCCCTAACCTTGCTATGTGTCATCTGACACCCCACGCCAAAACGCGTAACCTCGACCACTTAATCCAACGAAATTCGACGCGGGTAGCCAAATTCAGAGACACTCTAAACGGTGTCCCAGTTTCATTATCCTGAGATCTAGAAAATTTCGATTTTGTACCGAAATTACTATTTTACCTTTTCGAAAATTGGATTTTTCTGCTCTAAATGAATGTTTTATATGACATGCATAATCAGATTAATATTTGTAAGACTTTATTGGCATGAAATTTTGAATTTGGAGAATTAATGAATTTAGAAGGTTGTGCATTTATTTCCTAATATGTTCAGAATTGACAAAATCCAAGCCATAAGAAAGGCATTGGTTGCTTATTAATTTCAAATCCTTCAAGATGAAGGCTTGAGGTGTGAATTGACAAATTATGCCCCTAGGGTGGGTTTCGCGTGACAGAAAATGTGAGCTATAGGTTTATGATCTTAATGGAACTTGTTTAAGTTTATTCAGCACGGGGATAGCCGAGTGACGTGTTAGTTGATAGTTCATATCCGCTTGTGTATTCTTAGCATTCTTTACAAATGTATATTAGGTAATTGGATTTCTTGGGTGACTAGTTAAAGTTCAATTACACTCTTTGTCTTTGTTTAGTCTGCTATTTAAGGAATATACTTTTATCAATATGAATTATGATTTGAATTTGTCACTTCTTCGACATGTCATTATGGACAATATGGTGGTTTGAAGTTATTTTATGACGATTGGTAAGAAGAATATTGAATTGACTTAATACTCCTTAAACATTAAGGTTTTTGTTTGATTTGAGGATGAATTAAGGAGCTTACTACCTTTAATTGTTGATTGTTTCGGGGAAAATATCAGTTTTCCATATTCTTAGTTATCTCTTGAGAAAGCTTTAGTCAAGGGAAACATGTGGATAAATTGTTAGCCTATAAGCTAAGCCTTGCAAGGTAGTTATTTGCTTAGAAGTGTTGTTATGTTTTAAGTCAATGTGATGAGTGATGAAACAATTTGAAATTTTTAAAAGGGATCTGATATTGTTATTAAAGTTTAAAGCTGGGATTTATTACTACTACAAATAAATTATTAAGAGATCTCTAAGATTATCTTATATTTTCAAATGATATAGAAAGAAGTTAAGTTTGATTGGTCTTATAAATATGATGATAGCTTCACAGAGTTGAAGAACAAATTAGTAGCAACTCTTATTTTGATTATTTCATTGGGTTAAAAGATTAGTTTTGGCATAATGATGCCTTCATTAGATTTATGCTGTGTTCTATGCAACATGGAAAAAATTGATATATACTTATAGACATTTAAGAAATTTTAAGATAGAGAAAATTACTTTGTTATGATTTGAAGTTAGTAAATGATTTGTACTTAAGATATGAAGACATTTGTCTTATTTATGATCTACTCATAGTTTATGAGAGTTTGAAGTCTTTGTCTTCTTAAAATGATTTTTAAGCCAAGAAAAAGAAGATATTGATATAAATTACTTAGAGATTATGATGACATTATTTAGTACTAATAAAAAAAAATGAGAACTTGTGATTTATGCCTTCAATAGAAAAAAATTGATCCCTTGAAATCACTTAGGTCGCCACAAACGATTAGTATATGATTTGAGATGTTTATAAGTCTATGTTATACCTTCGATTTTAGGAGTTCTTATGTTGAGAATTATAGTGAATTAAATTTGTGACGCCCGAACCTCGGGGTCCGGTTGACTACCCAACCCGCTGGAATACTACAAGTGGAGGCTTCGTTACCCGACGCTACTTTTAAATTCGCGTAGTCTCCTTTGTACGGAGCTCTACCTAAATACAAAAATCAGATATCCCGTCCCACAATATAATCCAATATATCCAATCACATTTATAATACGACCACTCGCCATAAACAATACTCAATATGCATACTAACTATGAATCCAACTATATGTCCTATAGTTACAAGAGTTACAATATTTTCACTTAACAATACATATATTAAAACTTAAAGAGTTCTAATACATGTAAACCACCAAAGCCACATTCCTGGGCTTCTTCTAACTCAGCCTCTAGGACGAGCTGTCTCCTCGCACGCTCCCTGTACTGCAAAAAGGGGGTCCCACTTATTGTATAGCTAATACTAAAAGAGAGAATCGCCCCTGGGCGTGGCTACTCACCACCTGTAACGCAAAGGTAATGTTCCAATTTAAACACACATTCAAGCAAATGCATGATCCTACTTGAATGTCTACATGACTAACTCGTGATCCCGAGTCCTCATCGATTTCCTACACTCTAAGCCTCAGATGAGAATTATTGTTTTGTTTGTTCGTGGACAACCCTCCGATGTGTATATATATATCAATCGTGGGGCCATTCCGACGATTGATATATTATTTGGCTGTGACTACCCTCCGGCTATCGATCAATTGGCCAAGCCCGACGATTGATATTTTAAATTTTGGGATAATTAGTGTTTTTAGACAACCCTCCGAACCATTTCCTCTAGATCTATCTCACGACTAACTCCTATAAATTTGGGGATGTTTCAAAGGCATATGGAATGCATGTACGCACTCTGGCGCGCCTTAATCACAATCAAATATGTAAACATGCACATATTCACATAATATCCAATCACACAATCATGTCATGTAATTATAATTTCAAACATCAAAATTAGCTCATCATAATGATCAAACACGGCAATTTAATTTAAATCACTGACTAAAACATGTATTTCACAAAAATATATTTTCGCGTGTCACTATCAGAAACAAAGAAAACCCTAGGTTTACTTGCCCAACACTCAACAAGTCACTTCGCTCACTTTTAGAACCCGCATCTCACGGCGGCCATTCCCTTACCTTTTTCCAAACCAATACATGATTTAATACCAATCACCTAATTTGACAACCCAATCTCACCGTGGCGCCTACTACCGCTCCAACGGGTACTCAAAAATTCATATCAATTCGGTCCCAAGGTTTGGAACTGATCAAACGACCTCTCACGGCCTCATCTGGCCAAACATTTGCAAAGTATTTAAAAGAGGGAATAAAACGCAAGTAGGAGAAACCTCACTCCTCTTGGAGTTTGTCAAAACCTACAATCCAGCAGACGACGCAAAGCCCTCTCCGTGAGCTTGTCCCGAAGACCGCCAACATTGATCGCTGGCAGGCTCTAGAGAGAAGTTTTCTCTCACAAAATCTCTCAAAAATGGCTACCAAGAAAAAAATCTCCTCTCATGTTTTTTTTGCTTTTGCTTATGGGGCGAGAAGCACTATACACTATTTCACACCAGGACTTAAAATCAAAATCCAAAATGACCATTATGTCCCTCTCTTTACTGCACTGATATTTTGCACTACCGGCCGCCCATTTTCATCATTTCTCTACTCATACCACTTATGGCACATGAGTACCGCAAGAGCAGACTTCGTCAAGATCGGAAATCGCTTTATAAGACCAACCGCGATACCAAAACGTGTCAACTCCGACTATCTCAAAATTTACGGAATTTTACGACGAAGTTAGGTTTACGAGACGACATTCCAACGGTGAAACTGCTTTCTGGGCTATCCGAGATCCAGAGAATAAATCTATATTTTAATCAAATAACAATTTTGTAATCGACCATGATTTTTGGCCCTTATTCTAGAAATCGAATTTCTTGCCCATTCCTCCTTGTGCTGAATTCATTCAAAATTCAAAGGACAATTCATACCACGCACATGCATATGCAACGCGCACTTACCATGCATGTAAAATGGGCCACGAAATCTCTCTTAAACGACTAAATTACGTGACCTTCATCCCTAAACAAGAAGCGGATGTTTACCGCGACGTGTCTCGCCTCCCACGTGACTCTACTCCATAGTACCCATAGTACCAACATTCAGCCTCACTAGCTTTAAGGCCGCAAACCGATCACGGCTATCGTCAACGCACACCGTCCCAGCCATGTCCATCGCTGTCAACCTCAATCTGTCCCCCAATCCACCACAATGAGCCTGACCTGAGTATACTCCGGAGCATGGAGACGTGAAACACCCGTGGACATCCGGGCGTCGCGCAGTTTCAACCCAGACGCTATCAGTTGCCTATCCTCTCGAGCATCTCGGAAGGCCCAATAAACCTCGCGATAGCTTCCGCGCTGGTTTAACCGATCACTCCTCTCTTAGGCATCACCTTCCAAGAAAACGCCACAATACTAACCTTGAACTCTATGGCCCACGCCGCATTAGCATAGCTCTTCCTCGCCGGCCTCCGAGCTGTGAGAAGACGTTATCGATCAAGCCCACCTTCCGCAGGTGTCTGACCGATCAGACCAAACGATGGAGCCTTCCCACCCTACCCAACATAATCTGATCTACACGGGCCTCCCATACAATGCCTCATATGGTGCCATTCGTATACTCGCCGATAACTATTGTCAGAGCTTTAATTCCACTAAGGGCAATTAATCCTCTTACTCCTTATGATCCAGACGACGTCATAGCGATGCCCTCTAACACCCGTGATGTAATCCATACAACACGTAACCCTACACAACCTCGCTGGGCGGTGTGTAAACGCTAACCTCTCTAAGGTAACACCATCGACATAATCCAATGGACGTCGGCCTAGTCCATGTCATGAATGACATCCATTTACCTAGCCTTGCCAAATTTCAACAACACCTAAATCGTGATTTCCAATGGGTATCCAACTGAGTCATTCCAGACTTTACTTATCTCAACTTTAAGTCTATGATAACCTCGTCCGGTGTTTTCATCTCGAGTCAATTCCCGACTCTATCACTCAACTCTAAGTCTATGTGATAATTTAATCGTGTTTTTCTACATCGGGCAACATAACTCTTCTACTTACACTTGAGCCTGTTACCTTCATTGTAAATTGGGATGTCCCTGCCCTTACACTCCACACGTAAATTCGGTATTTCCGTCTCTGCACCCTAACTCTCTAGCTTCTCACCTTAGGACATACCCTCTCTTTGAACCAGCCCATATTAATTACTTCTTCACTTTCTCACATTCGAACTAAGAGTCTTCTATTGAACGAGTTCCAAAGACAACTCAACCCACACCTCACCAAGAGCGGTGAATGACCGACTGCGCACCCACACCGACTAACGCGATGTTACTGCACATGAACGCAACGATGCTATAATCGTGACAACCAATCCTTGCTCCACCATGAGCATAATCCTGAGATCTCTCACTCATAATCTCGACCTATCAGTCAACTCACCCTACATTCCCAGTGGAAGAACATCTATACCGGGCTTCTAAAGGCCTTAACCTCTAGTCAAACTAATGCCGTGGCTCGGGCGATACAACCCTTGGCCATAAGTCTCACTCATCGATAACTCGATGGTCAGTTAACTCATCCAGATGTCAAGCCCGACATCAACAACCAATATGTTCATACTTCACCCTAAGGTCCACCACGCCTACCGCGCAACTCGATCTCGTCCCGACTCGACCCACACTCCCGCCCTCCGGCCTATCTCAGGCTGGGAGTGCCTCAGATAAGACTCGAACCAAAACCTGGCTCCTCGACCCATACTAGGGTGTGGAAGAATGAACCGTATACTCTCTTTGTCCTATGGCTGTCTGGACCGTACTTGTCCCAAAGTCTTAGGATCCCCGGTCTCTCGGGGGGCAATCCCGCCACTCATGCCAATCCCGGCCCTAGTCCTAAACTTTGGGCTGTGAAGGTAAGTCTCTCGCCTTCCCCGAACTAGGAGAAAGCCGATCTCCTCTTGTTACCAACACCCGTATCCCGAGTGTTCCAAGTATCCTCAATCTCTCTCTCTATGGTCAAGGCTGTCCCAACCATGGAGTCCATGTCCCGCAGGCTAAGTCCTATGATCCCGTCCCGAACGGGATAAACTGCCCATTCCGTGTCTCTCAGAATACCTGGGCCTAATCCCAAGAAACTACGATCTCGAAGATTGACATTCGGCCCTCTCCTAATCATCACCGCCTAACCCTTCTCTAGCTGATCGATTAATTCCTCGGCGTCGACACCACGGTCCTGCAAAAATCTCCCCTCAGCAGTTTTCAAACTCGTAATTTCATCGATCTTAGCGTGATAAATTGATGGTCTCTCAACAAATGTAGAACGATCCTCAAGTGATACTCATGCTCCCACTGACCGAGTAGATCGAATGTCATTCACGGCATCACGAAAAACTATCTAAATGGTTGAATACCTGGCATGAGGTCCATGAACGCGAAGACTTCGCCAACCAACACCAGAAACTGGCGTCTTTTATAACGCGTCTAAATACTGGGATATAACCACCTCCCCAACTCCTCGCCTGGATGGTAACCGCCATGTAAGGTTCATCTTGGAGTAGACTCGCGCTCCTCTCAATTGATCAAACAAAATCACAATCCCTGCAGATCGGCACCTGGTCTGATTTAATCCCGCCCGAACGCCCATAAGTCACGCCGCCAGTTATCTCGGTCCTCTTCGTAAAACAGAACCGAGCGCCCCATGGTGAAGTGCTCGGGTCGACGAACCCCTCGTCCAAGAGTCTTTAATCGGACTCCGAGTTCCCCGCACTCAACCGGTGCCATCCTATGGAGTCATAATGGAGTAAGCACCAGGTATAACTCGATACCGAAGTCTACTACCCTCCGTGGAGGTAGTCCAGGTAGCTCATCTGGAAAAACATCCACATATTTGCACACTACTTGAGGTAGATCCAAGTCTGATCTCCCCTCGTCCTCTAGGGTAAGGTCGTGAGCCAACCCCGCTAATCGCCCTGCACTGACTCAGATACCGTCTCGGGGCAAAATGTCGCGTTTGTCTCCTCGAAATACTATACGATTACCGCCTCGCTATAAAGGTAACCCTCCTACGCCACACCGATAACGATCCCGTAAGCTATCGCCCGCCCATCCCTAGGATGACATCGAACCCGGACATGTCCGATCCTCGTGTCCACCGTAAGTAGAGTCCCCAGATCCTGCTTCCGCAACCTCGACATATCATCCCTATTCCCGCCCTAATCCCTGTGGGAGACTCACGACAACCCGCTCCTCTAAGGTCTCTAGAGGTCCTTGCCCATTTCCCACCATATTCGGGTCTTCATTCTCTAGCCAGAACGCAGCCTAGTCTGACCCCGGTCGCGGTCGCAGGTAATCTCCATGGCCTCTAACACCTTCCTCGATCTCGCATAGAACCACTGGTCGCCACCATCGGATCTCCTCCCGTGAATGTCTGGGGATGACGTGGTCCTAAACTCGGGGTTACTAGAATCTCCCCGACTACTCCGCTATGCTACCGCGCACAGCACCGGCAAATACCTACTTACTTAGCAAAGGCCCACATCAAATGTCGGGCGGCTGTCAATTGTCGGTGGTGTCGACCAGTTCTATGGACGCCCTCTACGTCCCGTCCCTCTACTAGCCATTTACACAATTAACATGGCAACAAGAATCATTTAATTTTCATTTCTACCAACTTAGTAATGCATGCTAATTACTAATGGGGATTCGACAACCATGAATCGGGACCGCTCATTTTCTGGGCGGCGCCAAATCTAAATCCACTCGGCCATTTATTTCAATAAAATCTCTGCTTCTGCTCATTTCAATATCCAAATCCCTAAGGTCATAGTTCAACCTTTATCATTCAATTTTCTTTTCCTATACACATTACACCATGCATATAGTTTCCTACGCGAACTACCGCGTTAATCACGATTTCAAATGGTAGTTAAATACAATACAATATCTCTAAGGCATAATTTTATAAAATAAGAGTCTATCGAAGTGACCTGTGAAATGTGACGAGTCAAACTGCCAAAAATCGAGCCGAGTGCACAAAACACCAAATCGCCCAAATTGGCACTCCAGCGCCGCACAGCACGCCCGGTCAGATCGCGGGGCGTGCTCCGCCATCGGCCGGCGCCCCGCCGTGAGGCAGCGCCTCGCCGGGCCGCGGTCGCCCGCCATGCTTGCGCCGCGCCATGCCACGCGCTGGGCTGCGCTCCCGCGCCGCTCGCTTGCTCACGCCGCGCGCCGCGGTCAGGCTTGTCGCAGGCCCATGGCCGACGCGGGCGCAGGCAGGGCGCGCACCTGGCCGTGTCGCGGGTTTAGGTCGCATTAATGCCCGTCTCAAATTCTCCTTCACACATCACACCATGGTATCATGATATACCCCCGCCAAATCTTCTTAGTCACACATGAAGCATGTATCAAGGATACAACTGCCTTCCTCAACTCCTTCAAATACAATACACTGCATTGCAACACACAACCACCCACACAAGCTCCTCAGCTTAACTTGCAATACACTCGTATCAGAATACGCTCCTGCTCACAAAATTTAAATCTCTCGCATTATACAATGACTGACAGAACACAAAATCCTTCCTTTCAGAATACAATTAGCAAAGAGCCCAACCGATTCTATAAATAACATTTTTCATTATTCTTTCTCCCTTCTTTCCAGTTATTTCCAAATAAATTGGAAAATCACTAAAATTATATATTCCTATTTTTTTTTTTCATTTTCTTGAACACTACAAATTTGTAAAATTTTATTTTACTTCCATTTTCTTCACTTACTACTTGTAAAAAATCTTAGAAAATTATTTTCTCCTCCTCATAATCCAAATAAATTTATAAAATCTATTTTCTTTCGCTTTAAAATTCTTCTCCTCATTTTCCAACAACCCAAATAAATTTGGTAAATTTTATTTTATTTTATTTTCTTCAAGCCACACCATATAAAACCTTAGAAAATTATTTTCTCCTCAGCGACCAAATAAATTTATAAAATTTATTTTCCTTAATTCTTTCCAAATAACGAAACTCCGTAAATTATTATTATTATTATTATTATTCATTTAATTCGAAATGGTCCTTAATCTCCTAAAGCCTTTATACAACACTAACTCCTAGTGTTCAACCTCAAATTTATTAGAATTTGAATTCATTATCCAATAAACCAATTAAATTTATAAAATCTATTTCTTTTATGTTCTTTTCCAATTTTGTACATCATACTACCCAAAGACATTTTCTAAAATATTTCTAATACATCCATGTGCTAATCACCAACCAATACATAAAATCTCAACACATGAAACATGCCATGCACACTAAACACACACACCACTAAATCACACAAAACACATCAACACACGTGCACGAGTGTCCTAGTTTTGTCCCGTGATTTTCCGCAGTAATCTCATACCTAAACTCAACATCGAACCACACCTAGCGCGATGTTCTTATCGACTCATGGCCTAAGCCCAAGCCCTCATTCTCAGGTTTTCATACCTACATCTACATCAAACCACCTAGCTGGTGACGGATACCCAAACCCGAGCTCCCTAGGTATTCAGATACCTAAGCTCGATACTCGTCGTGACACCCCGAACTCGGGGTCCCGCACTACCCACAACCCGCTGAATACAAGTGGAGGTTTGGTTACTCGACGTCATGAAATTCGAAGAGTCTCTTTGTACGTGGAACTCTACCCAAATACAAACTGAGATATCCCGCCCCAACAAAGGCAATATAATCCAATATATCCAATCACATGAGTAACGCGACCACTGGGCCCATAAACATTACCTCAACATGCATACCAACTATGAATCCAACTATATATCCTATAGTTACAAGAGTTGCAAATATTTTCACTTTAATGAATACATATTAAACTTTAAAGAGTTCTAATACATGTAAACCACCAAAGCCACATTCCGCTTCTTCTATAACCCACCTCTAAGACGAGATGCCTCGCACGCCCCCCGTACCAGAAAAGGGGTCCCACGACAGGTGAGCTAATACTGGAAGAGGAGAATCAGCCTATGGGCTACTCACCACCTAAGTGCAAAGGCAATGTTCCACTTAAATACACATTCAAGCAAATGCATGATCCTACTTGAATGTCTACATGACTAACTCGTGATCCCAGTCCTCACCTAGTTCCTCACCGACTTCTCTCACACTCGCCTAAGCCTCGTATGAGAATTCATTGTTTTGTTTGTCTGCGGACAACCTTCGATGTGTATATATATCAATTGGGCTGCTCCGGACGATTGATATATTATTTGGTTGTGGATCATCCATGAATATCAATTGGGCCGTCTGACGATTTGGAGTATTTTAAATTTGGACTACCCTCCGATAATTAGTGTTTTTAGACAACCCTCCGAACCATTTCCTCTAGACTCATCTCATGCACTAACTCCTATAGTCCTAGGATGTTTCAGTGCATATGGAATGCATGTATGCCATTTCTAATACAGTCTAATCACATGCAAATATGTAAACATGCACATATTCACATAATATCCAATCACAATCATGTCATGTAATTATCATTTCAACATCAAATTAGCTCACTGGGCTAATGATCAAACACGTGATATTTAACTTCTTAAATCACTCGACTCAAACACAGATTCTTTACAAAACATATTTTCGTGTCACTATTCCTAGGAAATAAAGAAACCCTAGGTTTACTTCGCTCCAACACTCAACAACTACTCCGCTCACTCAGAACCCAGATTTCACGCCATTCCCGGCCTTTTCCAAACCAATACATGATTTAATACCAAATCACCTTAATTCCAGAACCCAATCACCATGGCAAATCACTACCGCCCAATGGGCAATTAAAATTCAGACAACTGGGTCCTGTCAGGACTGAACAAACGACCTCTCATATCTCATTCACCTCAAACATTTGCAAAGTATTTAAAAGAGGGAATAAACTGGGTAGGGAGAAACTCACTCTTGGAGTTTGTCAAAAACTCACAAATCCGGTACCCACGTGAAGCCCTCTCCGCGTAGAGCAGTTCTTCTTCTTGTCCCGAAGACCACAACTGCTGATTCATGCATTTCTAGAGAGAAGTTTCTCTCTCATGTGAAAATCTCCCAAAATGGCTAACAAGAAAAAAATCTCCCTCTCACGCTTTTTTTTTTTTTGCTTTGGTTTATGGGGAGAAGATGCACTATACACTATTTTGTCACCGTGACTTAAAATCAAAACCAAAATGACCATTATGTCCCCTTACCAGACCGATATTCTAAGACTACCCTACGTCCATTTTCATCATTTCTCTACTTATACCACTTATGGCACATGAGTATTATATATATGTGACTTTCACATCAGTAACGCTTTTTTACAAGACTTAACCGCGATATGCCTTGAAAAACGTGGTCAACTCCGACTATCTCGAAATTTACGAAATTTTACGTATAGTTCAGTTTCAGACGATTCCAATCTATGAAATCATTTGTCATCCGAGATCCAGAATAAATTCTAGATTTTTAATCGAATAACAATTCTCAGAATCGAATTTACGATTTTTTGCCTCTTATTCTAAAATTGGAATTTCTGGTCTTACAAAAATTTGTCTGATAATTAAGTATCTTATAAGGAATTATTTTTGAAACTAGTTGAACTTTTAGAACAATTAATAAGATAATAAGATCTTGAAATTTGGGATTAGACTTAATGTCTTAAATAATGGAGACATAAAGAGACAACTTTGAGGGAGGTTTATTGCATTGCTTACGATCTACTCCTAAAAGGATGCAAAAGCATAAAGATTCCAAGATGTAATTTTGATGGTCATATATGAAACAAGGTACATTATTCAGGACTCGGGTTCGGGCAGGATCGTATATGGAGGTTTACATCAAATATTCAATATATTTTTACAACTACTTTATATTTCAAATGAGTGTGGAAACTTATTACCATGGATTTTGTGATAGGGGTTACCAAGAACCTTAGTCGATGACAAAACAAGTTTCATTATGATGGTTTGCTTTATGGATAAAGTCTAATCATTTTTCTATCGACTAGCTTCTGAGCATATGAGATTTTTGATAATATAATATTTGATCTCATGGTATGTAATAAGAATTTTAATTTCCCATTTATAGATTTTGACTACAAAAAAAAAAACCAAGTACTAAGTTAATTTTGATAAGACCTTTCATACTGTATCAATGACTTAATTAAGTAAAAGTAATCAAGTTGAAAACTGTTGAGAAAAGGAAAACTCACCCCCGATTTGTGGGCTTGTTTGAAAGACAGAGAGAGTGAGGTACCTTAAGGAGGAAGTAGCCTTGTCCCGAGGCCTATCTAAGATTCATAATGTGTTTCATGTTTCGACCTTGAGGAAATATGTTTTTGATGCTTCTCATGTTGTGGAGTTGGAGCCTATTTAGATTTATGAGGACTTGACCTATGAAGAGGCCCGCTCAAAGTGTGGATGTGATGAATAAGGTTCTACGACGTGTTGTTGCTGGGTTGGTAAAAGTCCAATGGAGCAATCATAGTATCCAAGAGCTAATTGGGAGTTGTGTTAAGAGATCCAGAGAAAACATCCCCTAATTATTTCCAAGACTCCTGGTAAGTAAAGCTTAGAGGGACTAAACTTTTTATAAAGGAGGAGAAAAATGTACTTACCTAGGAATTTGTATAGGTATAAGTTACGGTGCCACAATGATGTGAATTTGTATGTGTATAAATTAGAGAAAAATAATAATGACAAGAATTTATAGGCATATGTTATGGAAAATAATAATGATAATTCAATTAGACGCAGGAAAATAATAATGATAATTCAATTAGACGTTATGAAAATAATAATGGTAATTCAATTAGTAATTAATTAATTAATTTAATGAAAGAGGGGTAAAAAGGTACTTTCCTAATAGATACTCCTGTGAATAAATCGAGGTGATAAGAAAATCATTTCTATTCATCTTTGAATTTCTCTAACGGGTAGAATTCGTGAGGACGCATTTACTTCTTCTTTATCTAGGTAAAGAAAACAAATTTCTCTATGTAAGATCTTCCTTATTTTATTTTTCTAGATTTCTTTGATGTAGATTGTCACGCCCCGAAACCCACCTTAGGGGCATGACTGTCAATTCACACCTTCAAGCCTTCAGCCTGAAGGTTTAAAGTGTGAAACGACACTAACCTTCTTGTAATCGATTTTGGTCCTAATTACCAAACACATATTCAGAGTAAATGCACAACCTTCTAGATTCTTAAATTCTCCAAATTCAAAATTTCATGTCGATAAAAATTACTTCTAAATATCCAAAACTAAAACATCCACTATCCAAAATCCATTGTCCAAATATTTGTAAACTTAAACAATTCAGGTACTAGAACAAATTTCAGAATCTCCAAAACTCAACTTTGATCTAACATAGAATTTGAAGGATCAATATCCAAGTAACTTCAATACCGTAAGATTCAACAAATACAACTACCGCTTAAACAAAATCTCAACATAAAATCCTAAGTCAAATTCTAATGACGACCATTCCTCTGCCTAGCCATCACTTCTCGAGGAAACTAAAAGTACCTGAAAAGATATCAACGATCGGGAGTGAGCTAAAAGCCCACAAGAATAATACTCAATACAGCTTTCTACATCAAAAGTTTTCAATCATATAACAAATAGAGATGTTTTTCAACAAAACTTTCGATGCAAAAAATAAGTCAAACATTAACAAAATATACTTCAAAATATTCTCGCATCCATTTCAAATCTGCCGGTATCAAATGTGATCCAAACAATTTTGCATTTCAAATTTCGATTCAAAACTTTCTATACTAAATCCAAAATCAAATACATTTTTAAATATATTTTTCTCCTCCTGGCCAATAAATATCAAATGGTGTTTAGTTATTCATATCAAATTCAAAATAATATTTGTAAGGAGATTTTTTTCGCCAATATCAACATCAAATGGTGCCCATTTATAAGGGATTCTCGTACAGATAGTCGCAAATTGTTCCTTTTTAGTGTGGGACGGAACCAAACACTATTACTAGTACTAGTAACCTCTACCGTCCCTAGAGGCCGGAGTTCAACCAATTACATTCCCCACCGTCGGTAATACAAATCATTATAATCCCGCTGACAATGGCCGAATAGTGTCAACTATTATATCCTCGTTGATTGCGGCCAATAGTGTCAACTATTATCTCAAGTGACGTGTCGGTTTATCCGTAGTCAAATATTTCATTCAAAATTAAATTGAGCAAAATATCATATCTCCACATTTCGTGAAATAAAACAAATCTCAGCAGCAACTGCCAAAATTACTTGACCCATGGATAATCGTATAAACAGGCAAAACTTTCATAAATTGGAAGACAGGCATCACTAAAATATTCTCATCCTCAAATGGAACGAAAAACAAACAATTTTTTTTTTTTAAATCTGATTAATATCCCTTACATAGCATATATATATAAAAATAATAATTTTTCGAAAAGTTGTATTAGAATACGTACATACATATAAAATAATAATTTTCAAAAGTCGTATTAGAATCCCTTACACGTACATACATATAAAAATAATAATTTTTCGAAAAGCTGTATTAGAATCCCTTACCTTAAAGGAGTACTCAAAAGCTTTGAAAGAGCTAATCCGAAGAATTTCACCTCAATGAAATATTTCTCCTAGAGAAATTTGTTCTTCGAACCCTAGATCCGAAAGCCGTACGTCCTCTGGAATTCTTCCAGCCAGAGAGAAACTCAAAGAAGAATAGAAAAGATTTCCTTCTCTTATTCCAATTTATACTAGGGTATCTATTAGGAAAATTATATTTTTACCCCTCTTTCATTAAATTAATTAATTAATTACTAATTGAATTACCATTATTATTTTCATAACGTCTTTTCATTAAAGTAATTAATTAATTACTATTTGAATACTATTATTATTTTCATAAACGTCTAATTGAATTACTGTTATTTCCATAACGCCTAATTCAATTATCATTATTATTTCTTATAACGTATGCCTATAAACATTCTCGCCATTATTATTTTCCGTGAATTTATATCTACAAATTCCCGCCATTATTATTTTCCTCGTAATCTATACCTATACAAATTCCTGCTATTATTATTTTCTCTAACTTATACCTATACAAATTCCTGTTACATAGATTCTTTAATTTTCTTTCTACTTAGATGAACCTCAAGAAAGCTAGATTACTCCTACTTCGTTTTAGAAATAAAATAAAATAAGGATTGTATCATATTGAATTACTTTGAGTATGAGAATGAAAAAGTATTTAAGGATAATTTTTTAAAGAAAATAATGATAAACAAATAGGAAAATTTGAAAAGGTCAATTTTGTATAAATGTATGCATTTGATAAGTATTTAAATGTATATGTGTTTGGACAAGTAACATTTTATTAAGGATTATAAAACTATTCTGATAAGGAATATGATTAGAATAATTATTTGTTAAATTATAGGAAATAAGATCCTCAAGTAATAATACTTAAAGGTCGATATGATAAATTGTTAGTAAAAAGGCTATATGTGTATTGTGTACAGTATAATTTGTAAAATAGTATTAATATTATTTCTTCTAGTAAAAGATTTAGTTCCTGATTAAGAGCATAAAATAAATAAAATTATTAAAATAAGATCCGAAAGGAATATGAGTTTATAAAATTTTAAAACTACCTAAATTCAAATAGTTACTACTCTGAAACATGGTCAATGTTTGAGGTGAACAAAATAATATAATGAGCAGAATATCAAATTAGAAAAGTTTCAAACATAAATAAGTAATGATGGTAGTTTTTCCTATTACTTTAGGAGAAATATTTCATTGAGGTGAAATTCTTCGGATTAGCTTCCTTTTAAAGCT
Source organism: Tetrastigma voinierianum (assembly GCA_016808115.1). NCBI lineage: Eukaryota > Viridiplantae > Streptophyta > Magnoliopsida > Vitales > Vitaceae > Tetrastigma > Tetrastigma voinierianum. The sequence continues at coordinate 22,729 of JAEQBH010005621.1, read as the reverse complement.
TTTGAGTACTTCTTCGAGGTAAGGGATTCTAATACAAATTTTTCGAAAAATTATTATTTTTATATATGTACGTAAGAGATATTAATTAAGATTTAAAAAGAAAAATTGTCAGTTTTACTTTATTCGAGGATGAAAATTTTAATCAATTATATATAATCTTGGTTTGTGAAAAGTTTTACTTTTTTTATTTATTTGATTATCCATGGATCAAAATATTAGTAGAAGTGAAGTATCATACTCGAGATTTGTTTTGTTTATGAAATGTTCGTGAGATATGATGTTTTGTAATTTGAACTTTTAAATGAAACATTGGATCAAGTTAGTTCATCGTATTAACGGAATAGCTTGACACTATTTGGCCCATGTCAATCTCGGATATAATAGGTCGACTTACATTTTCTTGGTGGGGAATATAATTGATTTTGAACCTCACCTCTAGGGGTTTGGTTGTGAGGTTACTAGTACTAGTAGTGTTTCGTTCATTCCACTTTAAAAAGAAACAATTCATATTAGCCACCCATTTGAAAGTCCTACTACTAACTCGGCACCATTTGATATTTGATGACCAGAGAAAAATATATTTGAAATGTATTTGATTTTGGATTTGATATGAAAGTGTCTCAATCGAATTATATGAAACTGTTTCGATCACATTTGATATGAAACCGATTTGAATTGATGAGAATGTTTTGAAGTATATTTTGTTAATGTTCCATCTTATTTTTGAATCAAAGTTCGATGAAAAACATTCCCTATTTGTTATATGATTGAAAACTTTTGATCCAAGGAAAAATGTATTAGTGTTTCTTATTGAACTTTAAGCTCACTCCCATTCGCATTATATTTTTCGTGTACTTTTAAAGCTCGCGAGGATGATGGCTAGGTCAGATTCGTCATCATTAGATTTGATTGTAACTTTATATCGATCATGTTGAACTAATAAGTCTATGTTTATGGAAATGTTGGGTTTTCAAAGTTAATTGAGAAAGTCACTAGGATGATAGCATTAATTTTTATATTAGTACAAAGTCGATTCGGGAGATCCCGCATATTGTTTTATTCTCGAACAACTTATATGACATGCATAATTGAGATTTGGAATAGTTTAGAAGTAATTTTGTTGGCATAAATTTTGAACTGTAGAATTTATGAATAGAATATTATGATTTACTCAAAAGTGTTTGGGTAATTGGACAAAATCCAATTACAAGAAATAGTGTCGTTCACACTTCAAAACCTTCAGTCAAGGCTTGAGGATGTGAATTGGATACCATGCCCTTAGGGTGGGTTTCGGCGTGACATGCGATCTAGTTTCCTGAACTGCTTAACCGAAGAACAAAATGCCTGGGTTACGTATGGCCTGAGCAGGAAATTTCTTGTTGAATTTGTGTGATATTTATAAAAGCTGGAATTTCTGGACTATGTCTAGATTTTTTCCGAGGCCAAGTATGGCCGGATTTATGGTCGGGAATGACTAAGGTGTGTTATTATTGTAAATTGAATAATATGTTAACATGTGAAATTATGTGATATATGTGGGATAAAAATGAAAATAATTATAATTTATCCATGACACTTGACATGTAATGTGATTTATATGTTGCATGTGGCACGTGAGCGTACATGCAAAGATGAAATGACATGCAATGACACTTGCATTGCATTTATGCATGGGGCACGATGACAATGGTGTGAGGCATGGAAATGATCAACCCCGTGTTCGGGGTTCATGGTACATCAAGAATGCAAATGATTTTTCTGAGACTATCCACAAGATTTCCTGAGATCGACCAAAGTACTTATCAAGATTGTCCATGCAAGATTTCTCGACACGACTAAAGTACATATTGAGAATGTCCACAAGATCGTCGTAGGTCGACCAGCACTGACGAAACCGTCTACACTATATCTCGTAGATCGTCCAATAAAAAAAATAAAACAAAAAGATTTTGTTTTGGAAAAAAGCCATGGATGGAACCTTATGATTCGCTTTTCACACTTTAAAGTATATGCATGTGTAAGGGAATCATTGAGGATTCGTGATTGGGTCATGATTGGTCGATCTTATTATTGATATGTAAACATTCAGTGTGATTATGTAGCCGGGCATTGCATGTGCGCCGGTGAGGGTAGCCCTTGTAGGAGATATATCTACTAGGCATTGCTCACTCCGTCGTGGGATCACGCTTTCAGGTACACGAGAGGACGACGCTCCTTCGAGGCCATGAGTATAAAGATGGTCGGGTTGTGGACTTGAACACTATGTTTTTAAAATATATTAGGACAATCTGTTTTGATATATTTTGGTTTGTAAAAGAGTTGTATATCAAACTCTTGTATAATAATATGGGAAGTTATATATTTGCAAGAAAAATATAAAGAAATGAGTCCCTATGAATGGGATTGACCAATGTGGACATCCGACGCCCACGAAAATTCCTCGGGTTGAGGGGTTGTCAATCGAACTTGCAGAGTTAGGAAACCCGCACGGCCCATTTGCTTGCGTAGCTTGAATGGTTGGCAGAATGGTCGAGCGTCCGTTCTGGCTCCCAAGAAAAGTATACCACCTTAAATCCCATATGTTAAATGCCCTCCTTGACTAATTTTCAGTGCTTCAGTAAATCTCCATTACTCCATAGTAGCTTTTTCTAGTTAGATAAAAAAATCTCATTGCATGTCCATTCCTTTAATTTTCTAGACCGTATTCTAATACATTATGAAGCTAAAGATGTAGCGCTAATCAGGAATCAGATTGACCATCCGTCCCGGCAGCGGAATACAAGTGGTTCAATCGGGTTACCGATGCCACTTGAGGAAAATCGAGCGAGTCTCCTTTGCACGGGGCTCTACCCGATTACATCCGCACCGTAGAGCACGTCGAAGCGGTCCGATATAATTCTGACATGAGTAAAACTGACCACTTGGGCTGATATGATACTCATCATAATCTGACAACTATATCGATGGTTCTGAGTTAAAGTTTTACTCTTATGCAACATATATTAAAATCTAAATTCTAATACATGTAGTGCATCCGCAGGCCAAAACCCTGACTTCGGCTTTCTTCGCGGCCTCTATGATGGCTAAGATCTCCCGTGCGCTCCACATTGCACGAAATAATAAATTCCCATGTGGTGGCTATCGCTCGATAGTGGAATCACCACTAAATGGGTTACTCTCACGCTAAGTGCATATGCAATGCTCCAGATTAAACACACATTCAAGCAAATGCATGATCCTACTTGAATGTCTACATGACCCGACTGGATCCGGAGTCCTCCAGAGCTCTCACACTCGCCTCAGCCTCGTGAGGAATTATTATTTTGTTAGTGGGCTGACCCTCCAGATGTATATATATCAGATTGGGCGCTCAGGCGATTGATATATTATTTGTTACATGGTACCCTTGATGAATATCGATTGGGCGCTCAGAGCGATTGATATTTTGGTTTTGAACTACCCTCAGATAATTATTATTTTAGACAACCCTCCCGAGCAGTTTTCTCTAGACTCATCTCATGCACTCACTCCTATAGTCTGGGTGTTCGGTGCATATGGAATGCATGTATGCAGATTCAATGCGATTAATTCACATGCAAATATATAAACATGGATATATTCACATAAAAAATTAAAATCACACACAATCATGTTATGTAATTATCATCTCAAACATCAAAATTAGTTCCTTGGGCTAATAATCAAACCTGAACAAATTCGATTTGAATTACTTGATCAAGCAATATTTTCTAATTATATTTTGGGAAATTCTTGCATTCGAGCAGTCAAAACCCTCGTTCTTGTTCTATCAAACAAAATCATCGATTCCTTTGTGAACGTATTTCGGCGATCGACCTCACACACATCACAATATGGTTTAATACGTAAGCCATGGCCTGACGACCCGCCTGATCCGCTGCTTGTCAGTGATTGTAAAGTAATCCAAAAATCATAACAATTCGGTCCTAAGATTTGGGGCGATCAAGCGGCCCCTCAGACCTCAACTAACTCAAGCATCCAACATAGTTCTTAAACAAAGAGAATAAACCCAAGTAGGGAGAAACCCTACCTCGAGGAGTTTGTCACAAGCTCCTTCAAATCATTACCAGCGCAAAGCCACTTTCAGGTGTAGAAGGCGGCTTTCACTTCTTACTTGAAGACCGCCAGCCGGTCGAATGTATGAAAACTTAGAGTGAAGGAAGACACTCTCTCTCTAAAAATGAGATCCAAAACCTTATGTCAGATTTTTCCTTCCTCCTCACGTTTTTCTCTTCCTTTTTCATAAAGCAATTCTATTTACACCCCATTCATTTCTCTTTACACCCATTAGAGATGGAATGTAAACATAAATTGTGTGATATGGGGTGTATAGAAAATAATGATTGTAAATAAATTTCTCTTTTTAAGTATGTAGGAGATGACTTGTTGTGTTTTACGTCCTCCTAGTGATTTAAACAAATCCCAGAAATGGCTATTATAATCCTTCATTTCCAGTTTGATGATGACACTATCTCGGCCGTCCATTTTCATCATTCTCTACTCATACCACTCATGACACATAGTCGTGTTATATGTGACTTCGTCGCGCCGAAAATCATTCTGACTCCAAGATGGAGTGTCGTAAAAGCGTGCCAACTCCGTTATCTCGGAATTTTACAAAATTTTCACGTACTTCAGCTAGATTTCGAGACGATTCAGCGGTCAATCAGTTTAATCATTCGAGATCTAGAGAATAAATTCTGGATTTTTAACCAAAATTACAATTTTGTTGCCAAAATTACGATTTTGCCATTTTTCCAGAAATTGGAATTTCTTGGGTCTTACATTCTCCCCTCCTTAAAAGGAATTTTGTCGAGTGCACGGACAATTATAATCACTCACATGCATATACAGCGTGCACTACTATGCATGTAGCGGAGTCATTTAAATGTTAAACAAGCTGACCAACGTACCTTCATCCTAAGCAAGAAGGGATAGGTGGCGCATCGTGTCTCGCTCCCACGTGGACTCCTCCACTCCATGGTGCCTCCATAGTACCAACACTAGCCTCGCGGTTTTGCGTCGCAAAACGATCCGCAGCTTATCAACAATGCGCCTTTGGTCCTTCCTCGAAGGTCCCATCGGAAGTAATCAACCTCAATCATCCCACACGTCCACCATGAAATTTGGATCACGGAGTATATTCGAACATGGGACGTGAAACACCTCGTGGACACACGACATGGCGGCGGTAATGCTAGCCGTGCGCGCGGTGCCTACCCTCTCGGTATCTCGAAGGTCCGATGAACCTCTGCGATAGCTTCCAGCTTCTTAGAACGACCCTCCCTGCTTAGGCATCACCTTCGAAGAGCGTGATCCCCGACCTCAAACTCTAAGGGTCGGCGTCGCACATCACTTTATGCTCTTACGCCGGCTCACGAGCCATGAGAAGGCAGCTGTCATATCAAGCTCACCTTCTCGGTGTCTCGATCGAATCGAGGACGGTGATGGAGCTCTCCCACATCGGTCCAACATAGCGATTGATCTACCGGCCTCCCATCTGATGCCTCATGCGGTGCCATCCGTGATGCTCGCTGTGCTTGTTGTTGTAGGCGAACTCCTTGGGGCAAATGCTCCTCCCGGCCCTTATGATCCAGGGCCAGCATGCTGTAGCATGTCCTCGATCTGTATAGTCCTCTTAGGTGACCATGCAATCGGGTGGAGCATTTGTACTCATCGTTAGTGTGCCCATAGCCTTTTGGAAACTCTTCCAAGAAGTGTGCGAGTAAATCTCGGGTCCCCTATCAGATACTATGGATACTAATTTACTCCATGTGGCTGGGACTATCTCGAATGTATAGCAGGCAGAATCTCGATGAGAAGGTCATCATACGGCTAGAAAATGTCTTGGAGCGCCGTGAGGTCGATCCTTTATCACCCATATTGCGTCATGCTTTTGCGGTGTCCGTGGCAAGTGGGTTACAAAGTCCATCGTGACATGCTCCCACTGCAGTCAAGCGCCTCGATGGTGAAGTAGCCTGCGGCCCACGGTGTTGACCTTAACACAGTGACATGAGACATCGTGAACCAGAAGTCTCTTACGTGTCTCTTCATCCTGGCTCAATATCTGGCTTGACGAAGATCTTGGTACATCTTCGTACCACACACGGATGCGGCAATCGAGAAGCGGTGAAACTCCACGAGAATCTCTTCTCTCAAATCGGTCGAATGGGAACCCTTTGCGAGTCCTGCATCTTAGAAGACTCTGCTGTGTGGATGGTCCGACCCTCGTCACACAGTACTAGCTGTAGGTCCTCGATGGACACTATCTCTGCTTCCTGCCCCTAGGACTCAATCACTCTGCGCAATAGAGACGGTGTAGCCACTAAACTCCCCAATGTATACCTTTTCCGCTCGCTATCTCTTTGTGTGGCTTGTCCTTGATCCTGAGCATCGCCAACTCACAGAGAAGCTATCTTGACAGCTCCTCGTGACTTAGACTAAGTGCATCGACCACCACATTTGCCTTCTGCAGGGATGGTAATGCGAAGTGAAGTCATAATCCTCTAGGAACTCCATCCATCTGCGTTGCCTCATATTGAGGTCCCGCTGCATGAAAATATACTTCAGACTTTTATGGTTTGAGTACACTTCGAACTCCTCACCATATAAGTAGTGGTGCCAAATCTTCAAGGCAAAGACTACGGCCACCAACTCCATGTCATGTGTGGGGTAATTCTGCTCGTGATAATTTAACTGACGAGAACCATAAGCTACTACCCTCCCGGACTGCATCAAAACACATCCCAATCCGGCTCTCGAGGCATCACAATACACTGTGTACCCCTGTCCCCTGTCCGGGACTATCAAGATAGGAGCTGAAGTAAGTCTCCTTTTCAACTCCTGGAATGCCTCCTCGCATCAGTCATCCCACTCAAACTTGACCTCCTTCCGGGTCAACCTAGTCATAGGTCTTTATTACGGAGAAATGCTCGATGAATCTCTGTGTGCCCGGCCCGATCGAGAAACTCACGTATCTCGAAGTGACTTCGGCCTCTCGACTCATGCGCCTCGACCTTCTCAATTGTGCTACCTCACGATGCGACTACGTGTCCCGAAATCTCACCTCAGTAAGCCATAACTCGCACTTAATAGACTTGGCGTCTGGTGATGGTCTCGACAAGCGCAAAAGCGATCCTCCAGTGGTACTTTCGTGCTCCTATACGGCGGAGTGGTCAATGTCATCTCTGAGACTCTGATAAATTGATCTAAATAGGGTTGGAATATCCTATGCATGAGATCTATGGTCTTGCGTGGCGCGTCCGTCAATCGAAGGGCATGGTAGTGACTCAAGTGCTTATGCTTGGCGTCACTGTATTTGTCTTAGGGATATCTGTATCCGACCTGGTGATGGTAACCGGTCTGCGAGAAGGAATTACATCTTGGAGTAGACTCGGCTCCTCGAACCCCGATCAGGCTCGTCGTCGATCCTCGTGTGGTACCGATTCTTGATCGTAACCCTGTTCAACTGTCGGTAAGCAATGCACAGTCGAAGGGTCTTCGCCTTCTTTGAAAATAGAGCCGGACGCCCGTGGTGAAGTGCTCGGTCTGAACCTGTCGATGGCTCCACATGGCTGGACTCGAGTTCTGCAACTCAATTGGTGCCATCATGCGAGTCATAGAGATGGGTGAAGTATCGAGGTGTAACTCGTCTGAAGTCCTCTTGCCCTCTGTGGAGAGAGCGGAGTCGGTGCTAAATGCGGAAAAACATCCACATGCTCGCTGCTACTTTCGAGGTAGATCAAGTCTGGTCTCTCCTCGTCCTCTAGAACAAGGCTTGCCTGGCCAACACAACTAAGCGCCTGACACTTGGACTCGTATAGCATGCGGGGTGAAGCATCATGTTTGTCCCCACGAAATACCACGAGTACTATCCTGTGTGGCGGTAACCTCTACGCTCCATGATCGATACTTGACCACATGGTATTAATTAAATCCATCTCGGGATGACATCGAACTCCCGACATGGCCCATGATCCTCAAGTCCCTTTTGTAGTGGAGCTGAGATCTCCTGGCACCATGACCTCGATATATCGTTCCTATTCTTAAGCCTGTCCACTGGGGAGAACTCCTGTCCTGAGCTCCTCTAAGGTCTCGACCTGCAAGCCAGCTCGATCTGTGATCGTAATGAATGAATCTGACACCCGAGAATCAAATAACACTCTAGCCCATAGGCGAGATAGCAACCGTACCTGCTATGCCGGCGTCTGGCGACTCGGCTGCGGTGTGACGGCGTAGACACGCCCGCGGACCCTGATGTCCTGGCGGCTGGGCCTCGTCCTGCGCCTCTGCCCGTACTGCGGCCTCTCGGGCCTGCACGTGGTGGGGTGCGGGTGTAGCTCCTGAGCCATGTTGGCTCCTCCTAGCTGTCTTGTCTTGTCTGGAGGAACGTCTTGTATCCTCTCTTGATGCCACGCTGGCGGGACGCGATGTCCCCGAGCCACCAGGATCCCACTGTGCGGGGCGATCCAGTCTCATGTGTCCCGGTGCTTGACAATGGTAACACACCATCACACAATCACTTTATTTATCAACTCATCTGTCTTTGCTTGTGACAACCCTCATGTCCCACTGGCTTTAGATGGCGAGTGACTCTGAATCTCATGAGTAGGAGCTCTTTGCCTCTTCGAGCTGGAGGCGAAATTTGTGTCCTTCCTCTTTGCCACTAACTGCATCAGAAGTGCTCAGGGCATCCTCTATCTCTAATATGGTCGAGAATTTGTCCCGACCATAGAGTCCATATCCTGTAGGCGAAGTCTGATCTGACTTGAATGGACAACTTCGATTAGATTCTCGAGATCCTCTCGCCTTAGCCGGTCGGTGGCCACATAATCATCAGCAAATCAGGCTAACTCTGTAAATCTAGCCACGTAGTCCATCAGCGATGCATTAAGCCCCTGCCCGACTCTAGGAACTCCTGAGCTTTGTCATGCCTCATAGTCTCTGGAAAATACTTGCCATGACGGCTCACGAAACTACCCGTATCACTTAACTTCTAGGTCTCTGAAGTCTGGCCAATCTCCACCATGCCGGGCCTCGTAGCCCTCTATTTGGAATCATTCTTTGATCTGAGTCGTATCGGTGATCTCCATAGCCTCCGATGCGTTCTCGTCTGCATAAACCAATGGTGCGCCGCAACCGGTCTCACCACACGTGAATGTTGGAGGTGATGGCTCTAAATCTCTAGGAGTTACTAGGACCTCCACGACTATACGCCACACTAGCCGTGCGATGCGACATTTTACCTGACACCTCTGACCTCTCTGAGCTGGCGATCAATCTGGTGGCTGGTCGAATGTGTCGGTGGTGCACGACCGGTGCCAGTGGACGTCCTCGTCCTCGTCCTCTGTAGTCATCTACCACAGTTAACATGGCGGAGTTAAATCTCATCTGAGTATCTCTAAGGCCTCCATCGGCCCAGAGACACTAATCAGCATGTAAATCCAGGTGTATACACATTGTCCCTTGCATTTCGAATTGTGCAATGATGATTCCCACTTAAATTATTGTTTTCAACAAAAATTTATTTTCGAAAATTTCATTTTTGAAAATTTCATCTAATTACAAGTTTAAAACTTAATGAAGTATCTCTGAGACATAACACAACCTCGAGATACTATTCACACACCGGAAAATAAAAAAAAAATTTCACATACTACGTCAATGCATTTATAGTAAATGCAATATGAATATCTCATATATTAAATCACCCCCAAGAAAATTTTTAAAATTTTTGTACTCTTTTTACCCTATGAGCGATGCAGTGCTCTTGAGCCGATTAATCGAAGCGGTGACCCTAAACGATTGCTTGTCACAAAGCAGGTTGGGTGCCTTGTCTTTGCAGGCAATCGGCGCTGCTTCTTGCGCCGCAGTGCATGTCGTGAAACGACTGCTTCGCAGCGCCGCAACCAGCGGTCGTGCGCATGTCATGTGCCACGGCCCGGTCTGGTCCCCGGCGCGTCTTTGGGGCGTGCACTTGTCGCGACACGCCGAGCGGCTTGCCCGGTCGCGACCTCCGCACTTTGATGTCGTGACATCAGGCGGCGAATCGCCGGCGACATCAAATCGATAGCCAGCGACATCGAAGCTAACTAGAAACATGTCGCGACATCAAATCGATGTCGCGACACCACTGGCTACTCGGTCAGCGACCTGCGGAAGTCGCGACACGAACCCTCTGTGGCAATCCACGGTCGCGGCGTCCGTTTCTTATCGCGACCTCCGCGGCGGCGAGACCGTATCGGCGACCTCGAGTCATGTCGCGATCTCAAATCGTTTGCCAGTCACCACATGAGATTTCATGTCGCGACCTAGGACCGCCCGATCCTAACCTCGACGGTCGCGGCCTGACTCCTCCGATCCAGTTTACGCTTGCACAAAATATATATATATTTTAAAACCTCAGTAGCTTTCCTGCTTCTCCCCAGAGGATCTGTCTTCTTCCAGCTACTTTATTTTCCCTGCTCCTGATATAATTTAAACGTAGCCCATCGGTTTGCACCAATATTTTTTTTTCATATCTGCTCTTGAAATACCCCGAAAAATATATACTAATTTTTTCATTTTCCAAGAACACTGATTAAATTTATAAATCTATTTTATTCACTTTTCTTGATTTCTGATTTGTAAAACCTTAGAAAATTATTTCCTTCGCTTTAAACCAAATAAATTTATGAAATTTATTTTCATTTCTTCTCTTTGTTCAAGTTTTATACCTTTATTAAAAATTCCAAAACTTTCCACACTTCATCTATGCGTAACCCGAGCATATATGCATACAATCACACATACAACATGGCATACACACCATCATACAATAATTCCTCAAATCACACAAAACACACCAAACACATGCATGCGGTGTCCTAGTTTTGCCGATTTCCTAGGTAATCTCATACCTAACCTCAACATCGAACCACAACCTAGTGGTGATGTTCTTCTCCTTTTCAGTATGGCTGGCGAATCCGCGGCCGCAGGTGCCGGTATCACGCAGAACACGATGCTAGTGGCCCCAAACAAGGGTCAGTTGACCATCAGATCAATCATGAGAATACAGAGTGGTTGTCGGGTTACTCGATGCCGCCCGGAAAAATCGGGCGAGTCTCCTTTGCGGGGCTCTACCCGGTGCATCACTGCGTGAAACACATCCCTGTCAGGTCAATGTAATTCTGACATGAGTAAAACGGCCACTTGGGCCCAAATAACAATACTCATCATAATACAACAACTATATCCAATGGTTACAAGAGTTAAAGTTTTACTCTTATGCAACATATATTAAAATCTAAAATTCTAATACATGTAGTGCATCACAAACCAAAGCCACAACTCGGCTTTCTTCTAAAGCGGCCTCTATGACGAGCCGTCTCTGATCGCTCTATTTTTGAAATAATAGAATTCCCACCGGCCAGGGTGAGCTATCGCTCAGTAATTGGAATCACCACTAAATGGGTTACTCTCCACCTAAGTACGCCACAATGCTCCAAATTAAACACACATTCAAGCAAATGCATGATCCTACTTGAATGTCTATGTAGCCTTGAAAACCGGGGTGTCAGATTTGACTACAGATCAACCGCGAGGAAAGCCTTCTAAGTCTCATGTCATGAGACTAAATGCGAATGCAAAATTTGCCACTTGGGCCTACACATCATACAAAAAAATGTATATTTTATACAAAATTGATTTATTTACAATTGTATTCAATTACAATTTATACAAAACTAGGTCTCTTGCCCAGAATTTTACAAAAAATACAAGAGCAGGCCAGTTTGGCCATTTCTTCAACTCTAAGGTCCCGGTTGCGTCCCATCCCCAAGCGCGTCTTCGGTACCTAAAAAAATAGTCCCACGACGGGGTGAGCAAAGCCCAGTAGTGGAATTTCCTCTGGGTTACTCCTTTAAGTGAAATCTGATGGCACACCAAACATACAACACATGCTAATATATCACTCATGCATATATTAACAATTTAAATCCCATATATCATGTTATTCGGTTTATAATCATAACATAAACTTAGCTCACATGGGCTAAGGCATAATCCGGTTAGGTCTTGGGCAGCCCGCGTCCTTTTACAAACATGTTATTGTCTCATGGCAGTAACCATGACACCACGATTCAAGCGAGAATAACACAAGCGATTCAGGTAGATCATCCCAGAAGCTACCTACAGGGATTTCTTAACTCGGTCCTGACTTTTGGGCGAAACCACGACATCAGGCCTCGGCAAATCCCTATCCATTACATAACCCTTAGGCACAAAGTAAAGCAAGTAGGAGAAAAATACACCTTTCTCGGAGTTTGTCGAAACTCCACTGAAATTTGGAACCACGTGTAGTCCTTGCGGTAGGCTTTAGCCCGCTGCCTCGTAGGAGCCGATGAGGTCGATCGTCGGGAATTTTAGAGAAGGTGGAGCCTCTCTCTCTAAAAACCCTCTCTTTCTCCTCTCCCTTTCGGTTGGTCTCTCCCTCTCTCTTTCCCTCTCCCCAGGCGGTTGGGTCGAGTTGGTCGAGAAAGTCCTCTCGATGCCACGTGTCAAGCTTAGATTTGGCTCGTGGGATTACACCCATATCCTTATCCATCTACCTTGAGATTTCCTCCTAATGGCATCATGCCATGTCACAAGTGAGCCCACTTGAGCTCATGTTTATTTGCATCTACACTTTGGACACGTGGCACCTCTTGTACTCATAAAGTGCAGTGTCACTTTTCCTCTACGTGCCTCGAAGCAGTAAATTCCAACTATCTAGGAATTCGAGCGAAATTGACGTGTTAGCTAGATTTGAGACAATTCCAGCGGTGAAATCCAGTTTCGTCATCAGAGATGCAAATTAGGATTTTCAGCCGAAATTACCATTTTAATCTTCTTAGAAAACATGGATTTTCCAGGGTCTCACATTCCTCTCCCCCTTAAAAATTTCGGTCTCGAAATTCACACACATCATCGACCACTTGCATATGTAACCACTACACACTCCTTGTATGTGTCGCAGTATGACTTCCCAGTCGCGATCACTTGATGCAAATCGATGGATAGTCAGCCTAATCCATGTCTTGAATGACATCCATCCATAGGAGCCCTTGTCGGTTCCACCATCACCCGATAAAATTTCCTTTGGGTATCAAATCTCGAGTCGCTCTGGAGCTCACAATCTTTCGACTCTAAGTCTATGTGATAACCATATCCGTTTGCTTTCATCTCGAGTCACTCCCGACTCCTATCACTCAACTCTAAGTCTGAGTGATAACATGTTTGTATGTTTTCATCTCTCGGGCAACATAACTTTTCGGCTTACACTTCGAGCCTCTTCCATCCATACAGAAATTTTAGATCTCTCCACGGGTCTTACCTCCATCTGGTCGGGATCGCTCCTCTCGGGTCTCTTACGCCTCACTTGAAGTCGGGATCACTCCACGGTCTCTTACCTACAGTCGAGGACATCCCGCGGGTCTGCACCCACCTGTACCGGTTCTCCTCGAGTCTCTGCCACCCACACGAAATTTGAATGTCTCCGGTCTCTTACACCCACACGAAGTGCGGATACCCTCAGGTCTCTTACACCCTTAAAGATATTTCGGATATACCTCGGGTCTCTTACACCCTCACAGAAATTTGGGACGTCTCGGGTCCTCTTACACCCACCTGAAGTCGGGACGCTCCCGGGTCTCTTACACCCTCGCGAAGTCGAGATCGCTCCCCGGGTCTCTCTTACGCCCCATCTGAAATTCGGGACGTCTCCGGGTCTCTTACCCAGCGCCAAATTGGGACATCTCGGCGGGTCTCTTACACCCTCCGCGAAATTGGATCGCTCCGGGGTCTCTTACACCCTCACAGTCGGGTAACTCCCGGGTCTCTTCGCCCCTCTGAATCTTTCGGATACCTCTTGGGTCATTACGCCCTTAGGATCTTTCACCCCAATGGAATTAACGGCTCCCTTCTTGCTTTGCCCAACACACTTTAATTTTTTTCTTCATTTTCTGATTCGAACTATGAGTCTTCCTTGGACATAGTCCCAAGACAAACTCAGCAGCACTCACTAAGAGTGGTGGACGACCACATCTGGGTGCGCCACGCGACTCGACGTGATGTCACGCAGTGCCACATGAGCCTTGATCCAGACCTATCCGGTCAACTCTCACCCTACCTCCTAGGGAAGAATATCCACATCTGGCTTCTCTAAAGGTCTCAACCTCTAAGCCCAAGTCTATCCCACAAGATGCAACAATGAATGGATATGATGCATCCAATTTAAACACTACTCTAGTCAACAAGTGCGAGAGTAGAAACGTACCCTACATATCCGGCTGCTCTATATGCTCAGCCTCTGCACCATGAGATCTCTGCCTCCTAGGACAATCTCGCCTCATATGCCCAGGCTGTCGATAGAAATAACATATAGTGCGCCTGCTGTAGAAGTCTGGCCTGTGAGTCCACGTACTAACCTTCAGTACACTCATCTCTGATGTCTGTCTTTGTCGAAGGTGCTTTCATGACACCCGGCTGGCTGGTTTCCTGCGTCACGTACTGAGGTGTGGAGGAATGAAGCATGTACGCTCTCGGTGTTCTCTGATGGCGGGATGCGCTGTCCCCGAAATCCTGGAATCCACGTCTCTGGGGCAATCCGGAATCTCGCATGCCCGGTGTAAGCGGAAATAACATATCACTGCTTTGCCTTACTAGCAGCCCAATCTGTACGGCCTGAAACTTCGTGTAGGCGAAGTCTTGCCTCTTCCACGAACTAGAAGAGGCTGATCCTCCTCTTGCTGCGCGCATCAGAGTGCTTGAGCATCCTCGATCTGCTCTATGGTCGGTTTGTCCCGACCATGGAGTCCATGTCGGGTAGGCGAGGGTCCTGCGATCCTGCCGAATGGACAACTTCAGCCATTCTCGAATCTCCTAACCTTGGCCATGTACGTAGCCCACGCAATCATCGCTAATCAGGCGCTCATGAACCTAGCCACATAGTCCATCACAGTCATCGCCCCCTGCTTCAGCTCTAGGAACTCTTGAGCCTTCGCATGTCTCGCAGTCTTTGGAAAGTACTTACCCATGAGCGACTCTGAAACTCTTGCCCATGTCGCCCAACCTCTAAGTCTCTAGAAGTCTAGCCATCTCCACCATGCCGGGCCTCGCCCTCTAGTTTGGAATGCGGCTAACACGATCTGATCGTATCGGAGGTGATCTCCATAGCCTCGATATGTTCTCAATCTGCATAAACCCCGGTAAGTGCATACCATCCGGGTCTCCTCTGTGAGCGTGGGAGGATGGTGCGCTCTAAACCCACAGGGTTACCGGATGCCTCCACGACCTGCTACGCTGTCACGTGCGATAGCAGCGCCGTAACCTGGCCTCAGCAAAGGCTCTTGATCCATCTGAGCGGCTGGTCGAATGTCAGTGGTGTCGACCCGGTGCCACATTGGGCGTCCTCAGTAATCTAAATCTCTATAGCCATCTACACAAGTCGTGGCAAATTAAATTTCAATGCGAGTATCCACAAGGCTCAAACACGACTCCCAGAGATACTATTCATACACGAAATTTTTATTTTTTCATACACCATATAGAAGCGATTAATTTCAATAACGTGTCTCAAGGGTGAAAATGCAGCCTCGAGACACTATTCACACAGTAAAAAAAAAAAATTTTCACATACCTCGTCGATGCATTTATAATAATTGCAATATAAATATTTCATATATTAAATCATTCACAATAAATTTTTTAAAAATTTTGTATTTTTTTTTTTTTTTTTTTTTTTACCTGTGAAGAGTGCTCATGAACAATGTCCATGAGCGATGATCCCAAGCGTGGCTATGCGGTGCAGCGTCACAAAAGCTGGGTTGGGTGCACGGTGCGCCTCCAGAGGCCCATGTCGGCGCGCACCTTTGCTTGTGGCGCGGTGCCAGTCGGTGGCGGCTCTTCTTGTGCCTGGCAGCCAGTCGCGCGTGTCGCACGCGCGGCTGGCGCATGTCGCGCGCTCGCGTGCGCGAATTAAAGCGCCTGCTTCATCGTGGGCGCGTAGCCTGCGACCTCCACGCGCTGCCCGGTCAAGCGCCCGGTCAGCGGCGTCGCCGATGTCGCGACATCAAATGCGACGAGAATCATGCCGGCGTCATCGTCGTTTGTCGGCGACGCAGTCCTCTCTGCCCGGTACCTCAGGCGGTCGCCGCCACATGTGGCGACATCAATTTCGTATCGTGACCTCTGGATGACCAACGTCGACATCAAGTTCGTATCCGCGACGCTCGATTCCTGCAGGCGGTGGCGTCGGATATCGCGACCTCGCTGTGCGACCTCCCCACGCGATGTCCATGTCGCGTGAATCCATGTGGCGACATCGAGCCGGCCCCAGCCCGCTGCCCAGCCCGTATCGCGACATCGAGTTCATGTCAGCGACCTGCGGTTTGCAGCCCACCGTGCCCATGTCGCGGCGTCCGCGATATCGCGACATCGAGCACTACATAGCCCCTTTGCGCTGCGTCGCGGCCCATCCATGTCGCGACCTTCCTTCTTGCCGTATGTCGCGACCCTCCACTTTGATGTCGCGACATCCTTTCTAGTCGGTCGCGGCCTGGCGGGACGTCGCGACCTCGCCCAATGCGGCCCGGTCGCGCGTTACCATGTATCGTGGGCGCAATTTGCTGTGCGCCTGTGCCCGCCTTCTTTCTTGCCCTCTGTCACGACCTCTAAACCGGTCATGACTGAGTCTTGGAAATTAGCGATAGCCATTCCGAGTTTACGCTGCATTTTTTCCAAACTCCTCGGTAGCCTTCCCTCTTTGCTCCCCAAAGATCTGATGGCTTGTACCTTGCTCTTTATCCCACTTCAAAATTTCTAGAATTTTAATTACAATTCTTTCCCTTGTCTGTGTTGGAATAATTTTCGAATTCCGCAAAACTCATTACGTTCATGTTAGCGGAGCCTTGCCCGTAATTTTTTTTTTTTTCGTTTATTTACGGGGTGTGCGCCCAAGATTTTCTCGAACATCTAAGGTTAGATTTTTCGACCCTATGTTCAACACTTTTCTATACTGCTCACGAGCATCTGATTCACGATTCATAACAAACATGTGTATACACCATCACACATCACATTCAATTCACGAATGCCTGTTTGATGTATGATCTATCCGGGTCTACAAAGTCCGTATATTGTATACCTAACTCTACACCATAGAGCTCCCAGTATGGATTTACCTTAGCTCACGATACCATCTTTGTGGCCTTGAAGCCGGGATGTCAGTTGACTACCGTCCCGTCGCGGAAATCTCTGAGTCTCATGTCATGAGACCCGTACACGTGCAAAATTGGCCACTTGGGCCTACACATCATACAAAAAAATGTATATTTTATACAAAATTGATTTATTTACAATTGTATTCAATTACAATTTATACAAAACTGGGTCTCTTGCCCAGAATTTTACAAAAAATCGACGGGGCCCGGTTTGGCCATTTGTGACTCTAAGGTCGTTTAGTCCCGTCCCCAATGAGTCTTGATGCACAAAAAAAAATAGTCGCAGCCGGGGTGAGCAAAGCAGATGAGTGGAATTTCTCTTGGGTTCACTAAAAGCAGAGTGAAATCTTGATGGCGCACGAACGCCTATACGTGCTAATATATCACTCATGCGTATATTATGATTTTAAATCCGTATATCATGTTATTAGGTTTATAATCATAACATAAACTTGGTACCCGCGTGAAGTTTAGGCACAATCCGTGATTGCGTCTTGGAACCGCCCCGTCATCACACAAACATGTTATTATCTCGTAGCAGCCAACCTGACACCCGTGATTGACAGATAACCTGAAGCGGTCAGGTGAATTTCATCCCAGAAACAACTACAGGGATTTCTTAACTCGGTCCGGCTTTGGAAGCAGAAACCACGGCCATCAGGCCTCCAACAAATCCCTATCCATTACATAACCTTAGAGCAAGTAAAAGCGAGTAGGGAGAAAAACCCACACCTTTCTCAGGAGTTTGTCGAAACTCACAAGGCCCGGAACCACGTGTAGTCTTTGAGTGGAGAGAAACTTCTCCTTGCCTCGCCGGAGCTTGATGAACAGATCGTAGGGAATTTTAGAAGGTGGAGCCTCTCTCTCTAAAAACCCTCTCTTCCTCACTCTCCTACCGGTTGGTCTCTCCTCTCTCTTTCCCTCTCCCCGAGCTGATTTGGGTGAGGTTGGTCGAGAAAGTCCTCACCGATGCCCATTATCGAGCTTCCATTGGCTCATGGGATTATACCCTTATCCTTATCCATCTACCTTGAGATTTCCCTCTAATGGCATCATGACATGTGTCACAAGTGAGCCCAGCCCGAGCTCATGTTTATTTGCATCACACCTTTGGACACGTGGCACCTCTTGGCGCTCATAAAGTGTAAGTGTCACTTCACTCACTCCCGTGCCTCGAAAAACGTGAAATTCCAACTATCTAGGAATTCGACGAAATTCGACGTGGTAGCTAGATTTCGCGAGACGATTCCAACGGTGAAGTCCGTTTCGTCATCCGGGATCTAGAAAAATTCTGGATTTTCAGCCGAAATTACCATTTTAACCTTCTTAGAAAACATGGATTTTCCAAGGTCTCACAGTCTACATGACCAACACAGATCCCGAGTCCTCACAGACTCTCTCACACTCGCCTAAGCCTCATATGAGAATTATTATTTTGTTAGTGGAGCCGACCCTCAGAATGTATATATATCAATTGGGTAGCTCAGGCGGTTGATATATTATTTGTTTAATGGACTACCCTCGGAGTGAATATCAAAGATTGGGCCTTTCAGACGATTGATATTTTTGGTTTACCTCAGATAGTATTATTTTAGACAACCACCAGGCAGTTTTCTCTAGACTCATTTCATACACTCACTCCTATAGTTCTAGGGTGTTCCAGTGCATATGGAATGCATGTATGTCAATTCCAATACAGTCTAATTCACATGCAAATATATAAACATAAATATATTCACATAAAAATTAAATCACACAATCATGTTATGTAATTATCATCTCAAACATCAAAATTAGCTCACTTTGGCTAATAATCAAACCTGAAGCAATTTTGATTTGGTGCCAGTCAAACCCGTATTTTCACAAATTTATATTTTGGGAAATTCGCATTTCCGAAAAACGATAAAACCCTCGTTCTTGTTCTATCAAACCTGAAAATCATCGGTTAGCACACTGAACAGTGACTCGACCGATCCAGGCCTCACACACATCACAACATGGTTTATCACGTGGCCGTGACACGGCGGCCCACCACGGTCCACGCTGCTTTGGCCATTAATTTGTAAATAGCTCGAAAATCATAATTCGGTCTGAAATTTGGGACCGATCCAATCAAACCCCTCACGGCCTCGTTGACTCAAGCATCAACATGGTTCTTAAGCGAAGAATAAACCCAAGTGAGGAGAAACCCCACACCTCGAGGAGTTTGTCTAAACTCCTTAAAATCTGAGTACCAGCTGTGACCCTTTTGTGAAGCGGCTCCTTCTTGCCGAAGACCGCCAGCGGGTCGGTCAGCGTAGAAACTTAGAGAGAGGAAGAGAGCGCTCTCTACAAAAATGAGATCAAAACCTCCTGTCGATTTTCCAGCCCTCAGGTTTTGCCTCTTCCTTTTTCATATGTAGGAGATGACCTTATTTGTGTTTTGTCCTCTAGTGGCTTAAACAAATCCCAAAGTGGCTGTGTAATCGCCATTTCCCAGTTTGATATTCGACACTATCTCGGCGATCCATTTTCATCATTTCTCTACTCATACCACTCATGGCACATGAGTGCGTGTTACTCATCTTGACTTTCGTGCATCGAAAATCGTTTTACGGCACCCGAAATCACGATGTCAGTAAGCGTGCCAACTCAGTTATGTAATTTTCACGAAATTTCACGTGCTAAATCCCAGATTTCGCGAGAGCGATTCAACGATGGCAAAATCCATTTTTGTCATCCGAGATCTAGAGAATAAATTCTGGATTTTTAACCAAAATTACGATTTTTCCCTTTTTCCAGAAATTGGAATTTCTCGGGTCTTACAAAAGAACAATCCATTAATGATGGGAAAGAGATCTTAGAGACACCCTCTTCGATATGAAAAAAATTTAGTTGGGGTACATATGTGGAGTTTGATTAGTATTTTTTAGAAACTACATCAGGATAGGAAGCTTGAAGTCGAATTTGTAGGTAAGAAACTTATTTATTGTCAAATAAACCATGTATGGTAATACTAGCTAATTCCTCCAGCTTGAGGCAAAAAACAAAAGTTGGGTGTGAATAGATCTAGAAACAACCTGGTGCTTTAAACTTTTTTTTTCATTTTGTGCCCAGGAGCTAAGGAATTAGATGGTATTGCATACATGAGATTTGTTTGAATATTAAACAAGCTTCTTCTTAGGCAGAAACCTCTCGTGCTTCCTATTTGGCAACCTCCCGAAATAACCAAATCAAACTCCATGTCTGTTACGTGGCCTTTTTCATATCGGCAGTGTCTCTGTGATCTACTTTCCATCATGCTGGGTGA
The DNA here is from genome assembly GCA_016808115.1 of Tetrastigma voinierianum. Taxonomy (NCBI): domain Eukaryota; kingdom Viridiplantae; phylum Streptophyta; class Magnoliopsida; order Vitales; family Vitaceae; genus Tetrastigma; species Tetrastigma voinierianum. Next base: position 2,164 of record JAEQBH010005621.1, on the reverse strand, counting down.
CTAAACTTCAAATGTATAATATGAAGTCTAGAAAAATTAGGAATAGGACATGGAACAGGATTTTTATCTAACTAGAAAGTAAAAGCTACAGTGGACTAATGGAGATTTCATTGAAGCACTGAACGATTAGTCAAGGGGTGGATTTTATCATATAGGATTTAAGGCGGTAAATTTTTCTTCCTTGGTTCAATTCCTTTTGGAAATAATGATAAAAAATTTAGGACTTATGGAATTTATGGGGTATACTTTCCTTCCTTGGTTCAATTCCCTTATGAAATAAGGATAAAACATTTTGAAAAAAAAAAATTCATTCTTGCCTATGGTAGATTCTCCTTGAAAATAAATATAAAAAAAATTTTGAGGAAAAAAACTAGGAAGCATACTTTCCTTCTAGGTTTGATTCCCTAGAAAACAAAGATAAAATATTTTGGAAAATAAAATATTCAAGGGTCATACATTCCTTTCTATGTTCAATTCCTTTTGGAAATAAGGAAAAAAGGTTCAAGAGGCATATTTTAATTGAACAATCAAGATATTTTAAAGCAAACAATCTTGTAATAAATCTATTTTTTAAATTATTAATTTTATATATTATATTTTAATTATATAAAAAATAGATAAATATAATAATTATTTTGTAACTTGATGTGGACAGCGTTTGTAAGCTTATATTTCCATAAGGCGAGGCTACGTTTTTGTATTTTAAACGGTTTGGAGTTACAACTTGTGATGCTGGCAAGAGGTGTACTGTTGATAACGAGTCAGCACGCAAAATACTGTTGAATGTCGGGTAACCCAGACACCACTCATGAAAATCGGCGGGGGCTTCGGCTGTGCGAGGGAACTCTACCCAGTACAAAACTGTCCCGACCATTTTACAAGGACCACACATGGTCCATATACAATTAAAATGAGTAAAGTAATGCGGGCCCATACATCAATACTCATAAAAAAATACCATCAATTATACCATAGTTGAGAGTTAATAATTCACTCTTAATTCCAGCATATATTAAAATTACAACATTCCTATTACATGTTATCTGACAACATCAAAGCCATGAAGTCGACTTTCTTCTCAAACGGCCTCTAATGAGTGTCATCTTCCCGATCTCTCCTTGTACCTGAAATGGTGATCCCTCGACAGGGTGAACAAAGCCCAGTAGAGATAATATACTACATAGGTTACTCCCCACCTAAGTGCACATGCATGGCAAACAATCACATTCAAGCAATTTCATGAACTATCAGATCTGCATTGCATGAATGAGACTCGACTCACGCCATGCCCCATGTAGAGCTCTCGCCGATCCATCAATCAATATGTCATTGAGTAATATATCACAGAGTCACTCACCAACTCGTCTCACATGCATGTGCGTGACAAGCATCCTTTGGTATTACCGATGACCTAAGTATCAAGCCTCCACAGAGCTCCATTACCCGATACAAATGTCGATGGAGCAGCAAATCCCGAGTCAATCAGGCTCACATCCACCTGACGAAGTCACATGCTTGATAAACATGACCGTGTGTCTTCTGGGCAACACTGGCTTTTCGAGATTGATCTGGCGGTCCTCTTACACCCGTCTGAAATATGATATCGCGGTCTCTTACGCTCTCATCGCCTCGAGTTCTCACTGACTCCCTCAAACATGCATTCTGCCATGAATGAAAACCATTTCCAAACAAAGGTATTTGTTTTTAACCGTGGACAACCCTCCGATATAAATGATGGACAGACTCCGATAATCTATTTTGTGGATAACCTTCCGATGTATATCAATTGGGCAAAATCCAACGATTGATATTATATGGATAACCCTCCGATGTATATCAATTGGACAGACTCCGACGATTGATATTATATGGACAACCCTCAATGTTGTAGTGGACACACTCCGATAAATAATATTGTTTGTCAACCCTTCGAAACAATTCTCTTAAGAAACCACCTCATGCACTCACTCATATTGTTCTAGGGTGCCCCAGTGCATATGAAATGCAATGAGCCATTTCCATTTCCTTAACCCGTACGACTCATTTGGACGTTGTCCTATTAACCGAGCCCACTAATCAACACCATACGCAGTGTTGATCCACAACCATGTACTCACGACACACCATCGAACACCTAACACAATGTCGATCTCAACTATGCACT